>CAJUYI010005734.1:0-15072 GCA_910591695.1 Galerucella pusilla
TTTTGACAGGAATGTCAAAATTTCCTAGCGATTTGCGGAAAAATCATGTTAATTCATCCATTCATGTTAATATGGCTTCTTAATAATATATAAGCAATGTTAGTTTCAAACAAAGGGGCGTCAAACAAATCAGTTTATTTGTCCATAAATAACTCTTCTCTCGGTGCAAGATTGAGAGGGTTTGAAGAAACTGAGGCTGCCTAGGATACAAGCAGATATTATCGTGTAATCCGTAGTGGGAGCTCATCAGCTTCGCAGTAGAGACTTTCAGATGGGCTGCTACGGAAATCGCCTGAGCAAAGTCGCAGGGCTGTGTTATGAATAGAATTTAGTAATGCTAGGTCTATCTTAGATGCTGACATGTAAACGATGCAGCCATAATCTAATTTGGAGCGAATGAGTGCTTTATAAAATTCCAGTAGGGATTCCTCGTCCACACTCCAGTAATAATGTACAATTTTGAGTAAAAAAATAAATCATTATTGTAAACACTTCATTCTGTGATAATAATTAGATTGGAGTATCACTCTTTTCACACCAAAGAAGCGAGAATAACATTTTTGTATACCATATCTTAGTAACACAAATAAAAACTAATAAGTATCAATTTGCATAAGCGAACAACTTACTGAAAAAGTAGTTACTACCAATTATTTTATCTTTATTAACTTCACATGGCAAACTTATTCCAACAGACAGAATTCCCATCTCCGTTAGGAATTTCGCATATGTATTTCCGGAAGAATAAAAAAGACTTGAAAAAGCTTCGCCCACGTACGGATGGACTTAGTCTGCGTGATCGTTCATTAGATTAAAGTGATTTATTTGATAATATTTTCACATTACCACTTTGTCTATCTCTTTATGTTGTTGTATTTTAAGAATTTATGTAGGAAATTTGTCAGAATCGTCGTAACATTAATATTAACTATTATTGTGGTGCTTCGAATTTTTTTTGGATAATACAAAAACAAATGAAAATAATTATAGAAATCAACACCTTCTGGGTGGTACAGGGAAATTTCTTATATAACGAGACCTTACATGATGGTTCATTGTCCTCATTCTCAGTTTATTTCTGATGAAAACCGACTGAAAGTACATTTTTACATTTGAAGAGAAAAAGCATGTTTTTCCAGTACCTACTAGGTTGAACAAACCAAAAATACATGTCCTACAATCATAGGTGTATATTGTATTCCCTCTGATAATAAATAAATGAAGAATTATTTGTACTTTAAAATTTGGTTGATTTTTGTTATTATTTGTGTTATCTAAAAATGTACTTATTAATAATTTTTCTCCCAAGAGTAATGACTATTTATAACAAATTATAGATAGGTATTCAATAAATACATAAACATATATTCATTATGATTATTGTTTTAATTCATGGCGCAGCTAGTTTTAAAGATTTAGTGGAAACTTCCAAAAAAACTAGATCTGGCACTAGAAATTGTTATTGTCCCCCAAGTCAACACTGCAATTTGGTAAGAAATTCAGAAAATATTTCAAACTGGCAACATCGCGGCCATACCGAGTTAAAGGTCCAAGGTCATTGACGACGGAGCTGAAAATCGTTTGATGTTTCACCGGGCTCGTATCTGTTCACTTTATAATCTGTGCACAAACGTTAAGTTATCATAACTCACACTTTTATATGAATAAATAAGATATTTCTTTAATTACGACCCATTCTTGAATACAAAAATCCTCAATTTTGAAGTTTTTTTGTCTTTTTCTCGTGAAATAATCATGTCGAATGCCTCTCCTGAAACAATTATTGATGAGAACACTAGTCTCACAGCCCATGATTTTCAGAAAAATATCATTTGCGAAATTTTCAAGCTCCAAGCTTTCGAAAATTTTGCCGACAAAATTTTTTCTCCCGTGGTAATATTATTATATATGAAGCTAATATTATTGTCAGTCAAAACTATCATTTCCCGAGTCGTATCGTATATTTATTTGACTGATATATTGAACTGCTCGATTCGTAACGTAATCATTCTAGATAAGTGTTCTCAGAAGATTGCTATCGCAGCAACATCAATCACTAGATATCTAATGAGAATATTGTGATAAATTGATTGACAAAAGAATATAAAATGTATGTATGAGGGGTATCTATAGTTTGAGCAAAGTCAGTAAATTTTAGACAAGTTACAATTTCACAAACTAACAAGGTTAGAGAAAAATTGTAACGAGGTATTTAAAATTTCTTTGTTTATTTTATGTATGGGAATATTTAATGTAAACTAGTTAACGCTAACTTCCTCATTGATCGGAATTGTATACTCGAAATCCACTGGATTATGTGAAAATTTCCGCTGAATCGATTGGTGGAAACTAGAACGTTTTATCTATTAAATTAGTCGAGTTATGAGTGTTTTTAGTTTTGAAAAGTAAATTTTCGAAAATTTCATGATTCCATTTGGAGGAGAAAAAATGATTTTATACAAAAACAGACTGTGTCAGTCAATCCTCGTCCCAAAATACCCCTCGAGAAGAATGTTGATAATTTTTTATGTTAAAAATATTTTTTTCTAATTTTGACGTATAAAGTGACACTTTTTAAAACTGATTGACATTATGACACGTCTTACTTTTTGTAACTAGTTGCATAAAGTGAAATTTTATGCAATTGGTGACGAGAAATGTATTTCAAAATTAGTGACAAAAATAATTATTCTATTTATTAAACTGTTATAATACAAGTTAAAAACATAATTTATAAATTAATTAATTATTATAAATATTGATAACACAATTATTGCAATTATTCAAATTAATTCCCGACGACATATTTTTTTCATTGCTCGAACTTGCTGTTATTTGGGAAGCGGCGCACATTGCATTAGATGTTTCACCAAATATTTCTTGCGCTATAAGTTTTTTATTATTCATGGAATTTTCAACATATCTCTCCGCAACAGAGGTAGATTTCCAACCTCCATGCCTCTTTAATTTTAGAATATCAGCGCCACTGTCTGCTAGGAAAGTGGCAGAGCTTCTTCTGAAGCAGTGGCCAGTATATAGAACAGGATTTGAAAGACCAAGAAATTGTGCAATAACTTTTGGCAGACTGCTAAATGTGTTAATTCCCACAGGATTTCTGGTACATTTTCTATTCGCATATTTTACAAAAAATATGTTGTGTTTAAGAACCTGGGGACGCAATTTAATATATTTTCTCAATATTTCAACAAGATTCGTATTTTCAATGTCTCCAGTGGTAATTGCGCACTGCCGTATAACATTTGTTTTTGAAGGTGGGATATCAACACGAAAATGGCTTCCTTCGTCTATAACATTTTCAACTGGAAGAAATGTTAATTCTGCTTTTCTGCATGCTCCTCCCATTCCAATTATCATTGCAACCTTAGCCATCAAGTATTCTTTGTCATCAGCTTCCACTAAAAATTTGGCAGAATCTTCTTTAATAAAAACTTTTGACTTTTTAGCACTGTACCCGTCCGCTTGCCTTTTAATATATGCTACCAAATTTGTATATTTCTTAATATCAATATTCCTTTTCAGATTTAGTTCAGACCTTAACATTGAGTAAAGTGTCCATAATGTGGAAACTCTTAGATCTTTCTTACCCTCAAAATATGCAGGTGAAACTTTCTCATTAACATGTTTAATTTTCTTCTCATCACCCCACGTAACAAATTTTTCGTATGCCAAATCATAAACTGCCTTTGACTTTTTGGGTATTACTGATAATAGAGCATTACCTCCTGCCTCTTCAATATCGCTTGGTAGTTCTTCAGAACTTGAATCACTCATTTTTTAAAAATGAAACTAAAAATATATCAATCTCGCTAAAAACCTTTACAAAATGTCAGACAGACAACTAACATGAAGTAACAGCAACAAACTAAATTTATGTTTCCCAAATTTTTATAAATTATTAAATATAATTTTTTTATTACTTTCTTCAAATTTAGAGAAATTTTGTATGCATTACGTTACGAAATGAAATTTTGTGAAGCTTCCGTTCCGCAAAAATCTCACGCGTTACACAAAATTAGACATTTCGTAACTGATGGCATAAATAGCTATTTTGGCGACAATTTTGAGCAAGATATGGGAATATTTATATGTCAATATATTTAAATTTATGTCAATATAAGTTAATCTTACCGCTCGTGTAGTATTTACCAATAATCCAATTTACATCTAATACTTCTTAACAAGTCTATATAAACTGCATAAAAAACTGTCTGAGTTGGAACACCGCATCGTGTTGCGATAGAGGAATATAATGCATAACATTAGATATATAATCTGATACATAAAATTGAAACGTTTAGATTTCCGACCTTTCGACCTCTTGAAATGAGGATAACTGACTCGGTACAGAGCATCGCCACTTATGAGGTTGTGTTTTGCACAAATTTCACGTCCATGTCAATTATTGAACAATCCAAGTGTTAATTTTACGTGTTTCGTATTCAACATGAGAAACTATTAACCCAGTCAACTATCATGTGAACTTGCTATTTCCATTAAGTGGTTATCTTATGCTTTATGGGGATTTTATGATGTACCGAACGTCTTTCCTTATCTAACTAAATTTTTATATAAATAACTAAGGTATTTTTACACTTTCATGTAACAGAATTCGCTAATTTGATCAGGTTGATCCCAAAAATGAACATAAAAAGTATTTTTTCCATAAAAATCTTAGAAACTAATAGCTCCTTTAGTCCTATTTCCCGGGGGAATTTTATGACCACTGCAGGCTTCAGCTTAGCTAAATGTTCCTCTTCTATCCAGTAATCTCCCAGGTTCTGTGCTCTAGGATTCTGAAGTGCTGTGCAGCTGGAAAGTATGAAAGCTGGAAATAAACATAAATGAGGATTTTCATTCATCCATTTTCAATCTTCCATGTCTTCAAAGAGAATTTTTATCTGCGCTCCTTGTTCATCAGTTGTCTTGTCAGTTGTCATTAGCCTATTTTTTTAACGTACATAATATGTATATTGGAAAATTCTTAGCCTACTATAGAACCGAACAAAATTTAATGATACACCATTCTCCTACATCGTCTGAAAATGGATTAATACTAAAATAACAACCATGAAAAATTCAAATTACTCTTGTGCGACTAAGAGGTCAAAGTGCGACAATCAGTAAAAATGATATCTAATTTTTTCGACTTCTTCTCGTACGCTCTTAAGATTGAAGAGACTTTATGTTACCCGTAAAACTTTAATCTCGCTATAAATCAAACAAAACGAGCTATAACTTATGAAATCCCTTTATAAGTATCATAAATGAAAACGACCACTAAAAAGACGAGAAAATAACAGAAAAACAATTTTATGATCGCGACTTGCGGAGCATTGTGTCTCTTTTGGCGAAGGTGGTCACACGCTGCGAAGTAAAACACCGGGAGTTTTCTAGTGGCAGTACAATTATTATCTGTAACAATGACTTAAAGAAAACGGACTACTGATTGGCTTTATAAAAGGACCTTGAAGCAAGTTTAATAGCGAGGTTCCGTATGATTTATCGTTCAGTTTTATTAGATGCTGCACTCATAGTTGTTATTCGCAAAACAAGACAACAATATATTCCTGTGAAGAGATTAACTGATCCGTTCGCAAAGTGGGATAGTTTATGGGCTAGAAGTATTCAACGTCCTGAACTTTTTCATTATTATTAACAATAAAAATTTGTTCTATGAGAACAGCTTCGAATTCGCTTACCAATCTGTAGATTATCTAAAGCGTAGTTTATACAAATTAGTCGTCAATCGTAACCGTGAATCTTCTTGCAACTACTCACTTAAAAATCCATTAACTTGACCTCGTAGATTCCGAAAATGGGTATAAAAAGACTTTCTTCAGTCCAAGTTTATACATATAGCTTTTAAAAGGTCTTTCAGGCCCATAGCTTTGTAATTCCTCTCCATAATTTTCTATCTTCGGCCTTTTCTCTCCATCGATTCACATTCTTTTCTTTCAGGTCTTCTAGTACCACCATCTTTTCCTCGGTCTGCCTCTTTTCTTCTTGCCTTCCGGAACTCTCCATGTTTCACTTTTCTTCCATCCTTTCTATGTGCCCTAACCACTGAAGTCTTCCTGATGTAATAGTTACATCTATTTTGGGTTTACGGTAAATGTTTCTTCGTTAGTCCTCCTCATATACACCCCTTCTACTTTTTTCCTCCCAGAATTCTTCTCAACATTTTCCTTTCCCATCTAATTACACTTTCTCTTTGTTTTCTGTTTAAAACTCATGTCTCACAACTATACAATATCGTAGGCTTCAATATAGTATTGTACAATCTTAGTTGTGATTTCCTTGGCAGATGCTTTGACCGGACTAGGTGATTTATTGCTCCTGCACTTTTCTTAGCTTTCATGATTCTATGATTAATTTCCTTTTTCTTCACTACAACTACTATTTAACAAGTATCCTAGATATATAAACTCTTCCACATATTCATATTCGATGATTGCTTTTTGGGTTTCTACTCTAAATTTGTCGTTTGTTGTCTGTTTTCCGAGTCTCATCAGCTTACTTTTCAGTTCGTTCATCGTAAGTCCCATTTTAGCGGCCGCTTCTATTAAATTCTGTGCTATTCCACCCAAATCCTTCCCTGTTCTTGAAATTATGGCCATATCGTCCGCATAACAAATAACTTGATGGCTTTTATAGTAAATGTGTGCCTCTCTATTCAATCTGCCGTCTCTCATAACTTTTTCTAATGCAAAGTTGAATAGTAATGTTGACAACACTTCCTGAGCCTTCACCTCTGATCTGTACACTACTAGTAGTTTGGATCAGAGTCATCTTCACAAGATTCACCAATTTTTAGGGGTCTCGAACTCATTCAAAGCCTTTAACAGGTTACTTCTGGAGATAGAATCATATGCCTGCTTGAAATCAAGGAAAAGTACTAGTACTGGTATTTTGTACTCATAGCTTGATGTTAAAATTTCCTTCATTGTAAATATCTGATCTGTTGTTCCCCTCCCTTTTCTGAAGCCAGCTTGGTATTCTCCTATTACTTTTTCAGTCTAAGTTTAAAAAGTTTTTTTTTCAAATTTTTTTTCCATACTTTCGGGTACTCCTGTTTACAAAATATTATCGCGTTCATCATTTATCCCCATTTGTCTTCACAAATTTCAGCTTTCTTTCTTTCTCTTATCCTTATGCCTTCTCAGGCGTCGGATTGGAGTTCTTCCTGAACCCATGTTTTCCATTCTTTTCTGTCCCTGGCTAATGCCTCCATCTCTCCTAATGTCTTTGTTCTTTTCAATTCCCTCAATCTGACTATCCATTTCTTCCTGGGTCTTCCTCTTTGTCTTTTTCTTGATATTTCCATTTCCATTACTTCTCTCGCTATTCTATCTTGCTTCATTCTTACTAGGTGGCCAAACCAGTTCAATTGTTGCTTTTTAATATTTGATATTATTGGGTCTTGATTGGTTATGCCTCTGATTTCTTCGTTCCTTACTTTGTTCCATTTGGTTTTACCTGCTATTCTTACTCAATATTCCATTTCCATTGCATATATTTTTGTTTCATGCTTTTACTGCAGTCCCCAGTTCTCATTGGCATATGTTATAGTTGGTACTGTAATTTTGTTGTACATTTCCATCTTTGTATTCATATCCATGTATTTATGGCTTAGTATTGTTCGATTCAAGGAATAATATAATCTTGTTGATTTATTTGCTCTGTTATTAAGTTCTGCGTCTATTTTTCCTTCTTCTATTAAAATAGTTCCTAGGTAGTTATAGGTTGTTACTCTTTCTAATGTTTTGTGATTACATTTCAATTCCTCGTAATTATTCCTCTGTATTTCATTTATAGTGTAACTATTGTTAATGTGATGACCCATATTTTTAATCCCTTTGAAGGAAAAGCCGCCAAATGGCGTGCATAAATTTTTTTTATAAATTTGAATATTAAGAAATGATGCTTTTCAAATGTAATTCAAATTAATATAGTGGATTAAAATTAACCTGCATAAAATTTGTAATACAATTCAAGGTCATCACATTAACATTAGTTACACTATACTATCATTACTTTGGCTTTTTTCTGTATTTATTGTCATTTTCATCTTTTCTATTCCTCTTGTCAGTAAGTTAATTAGGTTCTGAATTTTATTTCCCGATTTTGATATTGTACGATATCGTCTGACCGGTACCATGTTCCTGTACCCTATTACCATGTCCAGATCTCCTCCATGTCTTTTTATTTCCTTCATTATTTTGTCCATAATAACAACAAACAACAGTGGGCTTAAGCTATCACCTTGTTTTATACCTTTTTTCATTGGAAACCTCTTCCGATCTTCGAACTCCTATCTGCACTCGTAATTTGACAGTCTCGTATGTGCTTTTAATTATATCAATTAGAGCTTTCGGTACTTCTAAGTCTTCCAATACCTCCCAAATTTTTCCTCTTTCTACTGTATCAAAAGCTGCCTTCAAGTCTATAAGAGCTAAATATATTTTTTCTCCCGCTTCAATTGTATTATCAATAAGTCTTTTTAAAATGTATATATTATCATTCGCTTGCCTTCCTGGTCTAAAAGCTGCTTGTTCCTCTTCTAATTTTGCTTCTATGTGACTTCTTAATCGGATCTCTAATATTCTCGTATATATTTTAAAGCTGGTTTGGGCTAAACATATTGTTCTATAATTATTGCACAGTATTTGATCCCCTTTTTTATGTATTGGCAATATAAGATTATTCTCCCATTCTTTGGGGATTTTTTGATTGTCCCACGCTTCCCTGCATATAAGAAACAGCCATACTTTTCCTTTTTCTCCTGACCATTTTATCATCTCTGGCGCTACCTCATCCTCCCCACTGGCTTTTCCTATTTTAAGTTTCTTTATAGCTTGAAATTCTAATTACTATGGACTCTAAGATTATTTTTATTGAGAACTTTTGGGGTAAAAAGAACACATCTGATCTCGATTTAAACATTTATAACAATTCATAATGATTCACATCGAGTTTTGTCGTGTATCGTAATCGTGAATCTTCTTGAACTAATTCACATGATATGAAAGGTAATTTATTTGATCTGTCATGGAGAAATTGGCAAGCGTGTCCTTTAAAATGACACGGAATAATTCAGTGATTGATGATACAATAGATTTTTTGTTGTTGAATTTTGACGAACACGTTATTATACAATGTCCAAGGAACAGTAACGAACACATAGACGTAGACTCAACAATTTTTTTCATTATAATTCAAGTGCCTTGACAACTATGGCCATTGGCATTATATGAAAGACATAGGTACATAAATACAATATCTATATCTATTTCATATTTTGTGGTAGAGGTTAGTTGTTTTGAGGAATGTCTTTGGGATTTCAGCGGTGCAGTTTAAAAGTTCTTTCAGGTTTGGTCTTAAGACTCAGTTACACGACGCCAGTAACTCGTACGAGCTACTAAAAGCGAGTACTGGAAATGCCGTGTAAACAGACATTCTAGTGCTGGCTTTTAGTACTCGTTCCATCAACCGTTCCAGGAGAGCGAATAGAAAGCCATCCTATTCGATGGAACGAGTTGCCCCCTCTTTTTTACTATCTTCCATCAATTGCCTCGTGTAAACACGTGAATAGTAGAATAGTCGAGTGGTTAGGAGAGTGTAGAGCTGTCAGACGGACAAAACACGTGATATTTAATAGCAACGCAGTATTTGTTTAGTTTGTGAATTCTAGTTACTCTAATATTATTATTATTAATATGGCGTCTAATAAATGGACTGAAGACACTAGTGTGAAATTTGTGGAGTTATATAGGGAACATGAATGTCTGTGGAACTCCAATTTGCTTGTTTATAGAAATAAGCAAGCCCGAGATGCGCTAGTACCACACGTTTTACGTCACAATCCATATTGGTTATATCTTTCTCGAAAACTCAACTAGAATAGACATATCGTCGTGTAAACTCTTGAATTAGTACTAAGTTCTAGTTACTTGAATGACATACTAAAATGCCGTGTAAATTCTACTGCCTTGACAATCATTTTGTGCCAGTACTCGCTTTTAGTAGCTCGTACGAGTTACTGGCGTCGTGTAACTGAGACTTTAGGTCTAGGCGCTTATATGTAGTGGTGTATTCCTGGCAGTCGGTGCTTAACGGTTAAATCACTATTGCAGTGACGGCAGACGGGAAGGTTTTCAGAAGACATCAAGTAACCATGTGTGTATCTTGTATAATTGATCGGCAATCGTCTAATGACAGCAGCTTCTCTCCTGGTTAAGAAATCCAGGGAAATACAGCCGATTGATGGTTGTATATCGTAAAGGGCTGTTTTGCTGTTGTATCAAAAATTTTGCCAGGACTCCTCGACGGACTTTTTGAATACTAGTTTCATGTTATCTGGGACCTGGAACGTTGTTATGGTGATGGAAGAAGAGGCTTCTTTAGCATGGTGGTCAGCGTTTTCATTGCCAGTAATTCCAATGTGAGATGGAAGCCATATAAGTCAGACTGTTACATCACGAGGTAAGAGAGTTTGATAGATGTCATGGATGTTTTGAACTATTGGATTGTCAGTGAAGATAGTATTGAGTGAATTAATTAAGGAAAGTGAATCGGTACAAATGGCGACACACTTGAGAGGATATTTGCTTAAAAGCTTGCAAGATGCTATACAACTCACCAGTGTGAACACTACATGTTGAGGGCAACCGATGGGAACCTATTAGTTCGTTAGTTGTGACGGAGCAGCCAACACCAAAAGAAGTTTTTGAAGCGTCTGTGTAGAGAACTACATCATATGGTGTTTTTTCTAATATTTTCAAAAATGCTTTCTTCATAAGTACGTTGGGCGATTCATGTTTATTGAACTTGGTGAAAGAGGTATTGAATAATGGAAGTTGTTTAGTCCAAGGAGGGTCATTGAAAGGTCGGTATTCTCAACTAATGGGAAAAGGAGGTGGGTAATAGATTTGATGCTACGTTTTGAAGTAGTGTTGGAAGGATGATGTTGAGACATTGATGTAAACAAAGGGTAAACAGGGTTAGAAGGGTTGAAAGATGTTGATGCAGCGTATGAGAGGAGGAGGGATTGACGTCTTAGGATGTCTTAGGAACACAGGGGTACTCAACAATTAAAAAATATTTTATTCGAAAATATGAACTTGGTTTTTTTTTATATGATTAGTTATTATTTTATCTCTAGGAGTATTTCGTGTTGATTTTTTGCTGGAAAAATAGCCATGTATATGAAAATGAATGTTTAAAATGTTATCACAACATTGTTTGATTCTTTCCATCATTCTCAAGCCGTTCAATTTTCTTGGACGGTGGCTAATTCCAAGGCATTTTGATCTATTATCAGTCCTCTTATTTATTTAATTTAACAATCTATAGTCCATACTGGCTAGCCTCGTTATCTTGTCCTATTCTCCCTTTCTATGCCTTATTGGGATCCTGGCAATTACCTCCCCGATTACCTCTGTCCAGTGCCTTCATATCCCATTATACTTTCTTCTCCTCTCTAATTCTATATTTTTTATCTTCGCACTTCTTCATCTCATCTTCATGTGTATTAATCTCCTTATGCGCATCTTAGTCCGGTCCTGTTTCAATCATAGAATGTACTTCTTCTGAGAATAACATACATACTCCCTTGTAGTGAAGAAGAAGAAGATGCAGACCACAAAAGTGCACTGTCATATCAAGAAATAGGTGGTATTCGCACACATCAACCTTTTCACACGCTGCATCATTAATGTGTTCAAATATAGGTGGGTCTGTGTCAGACAGCTCAACAATTTTATTCTTTCGAGAGCGCTTGAAATCATATTTGCCCAATAATTTGACCTTGCTTGTTGCGGTGCTTTTATTATACAGGGCTGAGTTACATTTTGGTATTAAACGCCTTCAATAAAATGCTAAGATATGTATTAGAAATGTTGAAAATTTGTTCCAAAATCACTGATATGTGCACAGAAATGGTAGTGATTTGATAAGTAGAGTATATTTTCATGTACAGTGTATTTTGTATGAGCAAACAGAGTCAGCATAGACTATCGACTATCATAACAGAATTCGGAAAATGTATTAAGACTCATTGACTCTGGAAGGTTATGACGTACATGGAATAAAAAACAATCTGTTGCCAACTGAACTTAAAATTATGGCGAAGGAGCTAGAAGTTCTAAGACACAAATGTTTATGAGTAGGAACATTTTAAAATGAACTGAAATTAATTTTATGTCGAGATATTACTCAAAAATTGAAATTATCAAAAGAATCAACGATGGAATGAATTTTTATAATTCTAAAGGAGTTTGGGAAGAGGATTAATCATAATAATATCGAAATCATTTTAAGATATTATAAAACAAAAAATGGTACGATCTTTAGACGAAGTAATTGTTGGAACTGCCTGTTCAGAATGTGTCAGAATTAACAAACAGAACTGACACTCACCAGGATAAACATACTAACTGACAGCCAGGCAGCCCTTGCAGCTTTAAACAGCCGCAAGGTAACATCCAGACTGGTATAAGAATGCCAGAAAGAACTAAATGAACTGGCAGACCACATTAAAGTAAGATTGGTGTGGGTGCCGGGACATAACGATATTTCTGGAAATGAACAAGCTGATAAACTTGCGAGACTTTGTGGCCTGGAGACCGAGACCGTAACCCATATCTTATCTGACTGTGAGGCACTGGACTCAAGGAGACAAACAATCTTCGGAGAAGCCAATGTGCGCTTCCAGAGATAAAATACTTTTTTGGACCTTGGTAAAATCATGCTTCCCATTGGTTTACTGACCTCCTTATCACAATAAAACATATTTTGATTGATCTTATCGTCTAATATTTGTACAAAGTAGTATTCCACCGCTAATAACCAATGTAGTTGATGTGAAAAAGATATTTTTTTAAACCGACATTTCATTATAAATGTTGAGAGTTTGTCTGATGGCAGCCGTCATATTTTCACGAGAAAAAAAGAGTTAACAGACATAATAATAGTCGGTAAAACATATGAGAAAAGCAAACTATTAACAAGATACACTAAATTTAACATTTACAACACAATAATATGACCTGTGATAATGTACGAAGCAGAAACGATGATAATGACAAAAAGGAATGAGGATAGTAGAACGAACAATTATGAGTACAATTCTAGGGCCAATAAAAACTGACGACAAAGAATACAGACAATGTATGAATCATGAAATACTGAGAGAAATGAACGTGGAAGATATAGTGAAGAGAGTAAATAGACAAAGAATAAAATGGCTCGGACATGTATGGAGAGAAGGTGAGCGAGCAATCGCTTGCTCAATGCTACAGTGGAAACCAGGTGGTAGGAGAAGGCAAGGAAGACCCAGATCTAAGAAGGATAGGAATCGTTAGATGGAAGGAGAAAACGATGAATAGGATCCTATGGACAAGAATAAGCTAGAAAATAATGGAATGAAGGGGATTGATTCACCCCAGAAAGCGGATCTAGAAAGCATTTATGCGATGCAACCCCACAAGGGGGTCTAGCCACTTTATATATAAAACAAATTAGAGCAACTGTAACGTTATATTTGACCACTATCATTGGAATATTTAAATATCTACCGGACGGCGAGTAGCCAGTCCTTTTTCCTTATCAACATGTGATTCTCGTCGAAAACCTGTAGCACCGATCATCGCTGAAAGGCAAAATTTTTACATTTAATATGCGACGAATAATCTCCGTTGGTGAGGTTCAGTATACACTGATATTGGTCAAATATTTCAATTCTTCTTTCTTATAGAGAGATAGAAATTAAGAACACACTGCTAATATGTAAATTCTTTCTCGAAGCGGAGCATGTGAACAGGAGAGGAATATACAACGTATGTCGATTGCTCATCGCATAGTTCAACAATTTAATAGCGAGTAGTGAGAATAAGCTTCTTTCTCCTGTGAACCATGAAACAGTTCAGTTGAATTTTTAAAATTTATCTTTTCTTTAAAAATTTATCTTTCCTAAAGTGCATTCAATGTGAATGCACTTACTGAGTACCTGAGAATTCGTACCTGAAGTTATCTGAGTTACCTGAGACCACAAAACAGTCTGAAACTTTGTACCTGCCAATTCCGGACGAAGTAGTTTCCATCAGACACGTGGAAAATTAAGGAAAGTAACCAGTGAACTAATTTAAAACCAACGTGCTTCAACACACAAAACCATCATTTTTTTTTATATTTTCCTGTGATATTTTTAATCATTATACAACTTGTAAATTTAACAACGTTGTTCATATTCCTTCCCTTCCAACATTTGCAGGTTTGTTGATAGAGAGTGGTGAGGTGAAAACAAGTCGACTAATATTATTTAGGGTGGCGCCCACTTACCTTGTTGATTAACTTTAATTACATTTCTTAACTTGATTTATTAACTTATTAAATTCATTTCGTTTCTTAACTTCATTTATTATCTCATTAACTTTAATATAACTTCAATAACTCAAATAAAGTAGGATTACCCGCGAACCGGTAAGACTACTCCCTGAATTGATATTAGTTTGGTCTCCGAATTCACACCTGAGGTTCTCTTCACATTGAGTCGCCGTTGCAGTTTATCTTGCCTCATTATTTTAAATAAATATTAGGTAACACAACCAAAACGTTATCACTAGAAATAATATATTTATAAAAAGAGCCTTCCGTAAAAAAATCAAACATTTTCTAATCTATTAAGAATGCGGTGTGAGAAGCTATTTTACGATTATTCTCCGATGACAGTATGGAGTATAAATACTCGTCTACGCATAACATTTACCTTACAAGTCTTCGTCTAGTCTTATCAAGATCATCATTTAACCAATAATTAAGTGCAACCGCAATGGAGGCGGTTATAGTGACTAACAAGCATATAAATATTAAACCTTATTAAATTTAATATTAGTAGATTAACGCTATTTAACGACTGTGAGTTATACTGTTTGCTTTTATAATACGCGATGCCGTCAAAAGTTGTACGTGTATTTTTAGCTGTGTCGAGAGTTGGTAGTTTGTTTGGTGATTATCGTAACTGATATACATACAGGAAAATGTATAATTTACATC
>CAJUYI010005735.1:0-14408 GCA_910591695.1 Galerucella pusilla
TAGTATCTCGTTGCAGCTTCTCAAAGTTATACGCCTTAAGGCATGAAACTTTGGTAATCTAGAGACAAACAATAACATCTGTTTGGGAAATTTTTTAGTTCTGCTCAACTTTTTATTGAGTTAGTTCACGACTCTCACCAATTAAACGTTAGAAATCTTGTTCAATAATTACTATGGCGAGATATACTGGAAATAATTTGTAGGCAGTTCGTTACGATGGCCTCGTTTACAACATTTTTTAAAGCATTTTTAACTGTCGTGAAACAAAGTACTAACGATGAAAATATGATTCTGAAAATTTCATGTCAATAGAATATGTCGTTCTCCTAATACAACCAATTAAACAAGCATACCGTAGCGGGGCGAAGACTATGACTGTGACGTCACCGCATATGAAAGTTAATATGCACAAGCATTACGCTTCTGACTGTAACGTGCCTCGCGTAGAATTTATTTATTTTGAATTACTTACAAAATTTTGTGTGAATAAAATAACCTAATTTTGAAAAAGCAGACTCATTAAATCTTCCAGAAGTGGACTTGCTAATGATTATGGAGTTTTTTAATGAAAAACACGAGTTTATTAAATTATAATTTTATACTATCTGACAAATCGTTTTTGGCTGTTTTCCGACCAGAATGATTAAAAATGTCAATATTTTCATAAATACATGCTCTCTCAAATGATAAACAAGGTAATTCCAGATGTTTCATTTTATTCCTGGTCTGGTGGACAAAGTTGCGGAGATAACGCTATAGGTTACTCAGTAAAAAATTGCAATTTTCTTAACTGCAGACTGCCCAATTATAGGAGCTTCTCCAAATGCTATTTATGATGAATGTGAAGTGAAAATTAAATCACCAATGTTGAAAAGAACAAGAAAAACTCATTTTGATGAAACAGGTAATATTAGTTCCAAATGTTTACATCAGATTCAAATGCACATGCACCTCACTGGTGAAAAAAGCGATTTTTGTTAGAGCTGATCCGGACTTTGAATCAAATAAAATAATTTCTTTTAAAACATATGATACAGGTACGCCAGTTTTGTTGATGATCTACTGAAAAAGATTACATGTTTTTTGGAAAAAAGCAGTATTTAATAAAACTTAATTCGTAAAGAACTGACCCATAATTTTATTTAATAATTTTGAACATTAATAACACCACAAGCTATAAGAACAATATCATCTAGGTATTTAAAAAAATTAGATTAATACAAGCGTGTGGAATTCAATAACCCTCTCAATATGGATTCACAACGTATTTTATAAGGTAATTTATAACGTTTCTGATTGAAGAAAAATGAAATCTTAAAAATACACAAACAAAGTACCTATGTTGAATTATCAGTTAATGCTGTTAGTCTTTTTATGCTTTTCTGCCATTGCTTCCGTTTTTTTGCATCCTTATTTAATAGAAATAAATGTTTTGTTAGATGTTTTAATCGTAGTACTTTTACATTCTGGAACCGCACAATATTTATAGCTTGTTTTACTTTGGTTCTGGTCCATTGTATCGAATAGCTTAAATTATTTCTAACCGTTCTTATCTCACAAACATAACACTGTTTGCTAAAACGTATAATAATAGGCATTTAAGCTAGCAAAATACTGTTACTAGCTAAGTAGTCATTTAACTGAAAACCGATCGGCGCGATATCCGCTCTCTGGGAGAAATTTCATATGCGATGACGTCACGCCTGAAATTCGGAGAGGAGCGCTGTTTGATGTTCATAATTTTTTTTTTTAGGCGACTTAGGAGTCTCGCTGGCGTCTAATTTTTTGCACAGAGCCTTAAAATGATATGCTCTTCCTAATGGTAAAATAAAAAAATGTAAATGAGCTCATTAAGCTACTCTAAAACAGTCCAATCGCGAGTGGTCAAAAAGGTATGATTAAACCTATATTTCAACTTGAATAATCAAAGGAATATTTTATGTTCACAATTATTCCCTTTTATTATTCGTAAATATCATATTCATCAAAAGAAAATGACGATCCAATTTCTTTTTTATGTTTGCGCTTTGTTGTATCTTTGATATTAAAAAGTAACTTATTATATATCAGATTCATTTTTAAATTTCCTCCTCATATCAGCTTCCAAACATGTATCATTACAAACATAACGCTTCAATAAGAACGAAAATAAATTTTCCACTCAAGCCTTACTAAAAATTCTGGAATATGAGTAACATTTGTAGCATACGAGTAGGTTTAGAAAACAGTTTTTCCATTTCCTTAGAATGTGATGTAGTGTTATCGTGATAGAGAATAATAATTGAACCGTGATGCTATAACGATATGAAAGTCTTTCTACATGAAGCACATTTGAATAGAAAAAGAAAATTTCAGAAGGTGTTTGAGCTTAATTGACTTGACTTGTATTACATAGTAATAATTATAGTACCTACATATAAATAGTATATTCACACCATGGTGTAGGTACCTTTATACAATTTTTTCTACTACTAGCCAAAGGACCCCGCGCTTTTCTTATGACAAAGTGGCATTCCGTCAAATGTTATAAATTTTGGATATGATGTTGTACTCGACTTCCTGACCAAAAGTGTCCATGGGACCAATATAATCCTATGACTGGTTTCCGATATACAGGGTATTAAAGTTGAAAAATCCTTGTTTTTCGTGACCACGTAATTTTATTATTAACAAATAAATATGCATTTTTAATTGATGATACCATTAATATGTTCTAGTTTATCGTGAACTTACACATAAATAGTTCAAAATGTCAAAATATCCAGGGTTGGACTCAATTATAAGAGGACGAGTTTTTGGAATTCTAAGAAATTCTTATATTGAATGAAAACAAGATCAGAAATTAAAAGTGACTTCATATTCAATGTTCTGGCATCAAATATACTAGTTCTAGAGGTATTCCATACAGGGTGATTCTTAATGCAACCTGAAATTATTTTTTTTCTATATGAAATAAATGAGTTACACGTATTTTAAAATTAGTTTACGATGTTTGAAACGTATTGGTTACCTAGATATCAGTACTTTTCTTGAAATACAGGGTGATTTGCACATCTTGTTATTAAACCGACAAAAATTAGAGAAAATACACTTTTTCTGAATCACCCATTTTATAATTAGATCCGTCAAAATGTTTAATTTATCTTGTTTTGTAATAAGCTTGAAATAGTAAATGAGCTGAAAAGATTTTATAATCTTACTATGACCAGTTTTTCAGAAACAGGGTCCCGAGGGTAGAGTACTCAGCAGAATAGGGATAGTGAACGAAATTATAATCACATTTTTATTTATGAATACATACCGAAGTGTACCGAACCATTGATAAAAAGATGAATAAATTACAAGTATTTAATCATCATTTAGGCATGTACTACAGTAAATTAATAATAATGAATGTTTCATTAAAAAAATGAGAAAAATGGAAAGGAGAATAGCCTGGAGGATAGGGAAATATTCTCTATGGCCTACAGTTTTGGCATTTTTGTTTTATGGTCTAGTTTCGATATGTCTGTTTGGTATATTTGTGATTTCGTTCCCAGTGTCTAATTTTTATTTTATTTGTTCCTGTCTGGATGGATAGACGAGCCATAAACTTTTCCAATGAGGAAATTGAATCTCTTTTATCATTAGTGTATTTCTGTTTCGTTCCACAAAGTGAAATGGTCCAGCCGATTCCTAAATATCCTTTGTCGCCGAGGGCATTCAACAATATTCATAGCATCTTCTTCATCGTCGATTGAAAGTTCCTCAAAAATATCTTGGATATCGTTTGTTAACATTGCAAAATTCAAAGAAAACAAAGTAAAAGCAATCAAAATATTCACAATATAATTAATTGAGGTTATAAATGCCAAATTGTTGACAGAACCGACAGAACAGAGCAATTATCAAATCATGAAAACCTGGGTTTTCCATAAAGCTATCTTTAATCGATACCTCTTCCACCCTCAGGACCCTTTTTCTGAAAAACTGGTCATAGTAAGATTATGAAATCTTTTCAGTTCATTTACTATTTTAAGCTTATTACAAAACAAAATAAATAAAACATTTTGACGGATCTAGTTATAAAATACAAGGTGATTCAGAAAAAGTGTAATTTCTCTAATTTTTGTCGGTTTAATAACAAGATGTATGTGCAAATCACCCTGTATTTTAGAAAAAGTACTAATATCAAGGTAACCAATCCAAATTATTAAATGTGGTGACCTTGACCTTCTCTTAATTTGATTAATAACCAATATGTGAAAGGCCATTTCTCTTAAGAAGGTCAACTGTCAGAGAAATCACGTTTTTTTGGGTTTTTAATGGGTGATGAATGGTCCATAACAGTTTTGGGAAAAACAATCGAAAATCTTCGGATATCTGTGCCATCCATATCCCATTTTCATTAAGGTATCTTCAATTTTCATGTCTGGTAGATATACTCAACTTTTTGAGGATAAGTGAGGGTTCTTAAATAAAATATAAACATATCAGGCCACATTCCCCCAAAGGTTTGTACCTACATTTCACAAGTTACGTTAAATCTAATGCGATCACTAACATTATTTTAGGCCTTCTATCTTCACGCTTACTTTCATTCTTGCTTAGTGTGCATATCACTTTATGAAATCTCGCATGATACCAAGCTTACACCTAGTCCCCTAGTCTTCATCTGAGATCTGCAGAACTCTGGATGCTGTCGGATACCACCATCAAAGTATACAAGTACGATCTTTCCAGTAATATAATCAGTAATTCCACACTTTGGATCTGTGTTCTCACTCCCTGGATCCTAGAAAATACAATAATAGAAGTAATTGAAACACTTAGTGCAACTTTATTATACATATTCTTTATTTCTATAAGAACCATAATTTCAACTTAGTAGCTTAATATTAATGAATTTCATGCTCTAATTTATAACATAAACTACTAAATGTAAGCAATCTTCAGATAGTGTAAGGCGAATTATACGTACTAGTCGTTCCAAGGGTGTTTGGTACCCTCTTATTGTATATAGACCTGCTTTTGAAGATTTTCTGAATTGAGAAATTGTTTAATAAACTCCAATTTTTATAAGAAATAGAATATATATTTTTGTTACCTGTCTTGGTCGCTATAAATAAACTGGACACCGTGTGCAGGTAACATAGTGGGAAACATGAATTAAATTGAATAACAAACTTACAAAATACTTAATATAAACAAAAAATGCTCTTATGGGAAAGAATACCTAAATAAAAATTCTAAAATACCATAAATATCTACTAATTTATGTACATATATTAAAATGGAATTAATTTTTTTGATACAATGTAGCAGAACTGTTTTTAATATCAAACTTTCTGAAAGTTAACGTTAAAAAGTAACTCAATGTTTCATTTTCCGAGCTTTGTACAAATGAACTCGAGAAACAAATGATCAAAGAGATAAAAGTATGGCGGCATAAATGCTTCTTGTACTGAATAAATTTATTACTTTTGCATGTCTAATATAGTAGTTAAAAAAAATGAGAGATATCCCAGCGACTCAATGGACATCATTCTTAGTTATTTTTCTGCATATCGGAATAAATAGAAATTTACGAACCGTGAATAAATTTTATATATAGTCAAATACAGTCTTATCATTCTATTGCGTTTAATCAAATTCCAAATAAAATCCGTAAGATGAATAAGACAGACTTATGCAATTTTGACAGGAGAAAAAAGGATATGTATTTAGTTTTCAGCGATTCTAAAAAGTCTTTCAGCAGCGAAGTTTTTATTTAAATGTCAGTTATGTCACTTTGACAATTCAAAGTGACAATATGAATTATAAGAAGCAATTTTCCGGTATTTTGCATTCTCAAGCAAAATAAATGGTACTTAGTCTGATAGATTATTTCGAGAATGAATGAAAAAAGGGAAATTCGTCAACCAGTGTGCAGGAAACATCAACCATCATTATGTTCTCCGGGTATATTTGTAATCTCACATTTTGGTAACATCTGTGTCTTCTGATTTGATAAATATGGTTAATGACCTTTGAACCCGCACGATAATAGCGCCACTGACTATATCTGGCATGAAGTTTAATTTAATGTCATTCGTGGCATATAGCCAGGGAAGTAGTTGTTGCTTCTGAGTGAATGGTCTTTGATCTTTGATTTTCAAAGACTCTGTAATGTAAGGCGTTGTATGTATGTATCAAATTTGGGGTGACATTCATTGAGACCTAGAAGATCTATTGTGCCCCCTTACTTCTACTCAGTTTCTGAGGAGATTCTCAGAATGTAGCAGTTCCTTTAGTCCTATTTCCCGGAGGAATTTTGGGATGTCTGCAGGCTTCAACTTAGGTAAATGTTCCTCTTCTATCCAGTAATCTCATAGGTGCTGAGCTCTAGGATTCTGGAGTGCAGTGCAGTTGGAAAGTATGTGGATAAGGGTTTCTTCTTCCTATCCACAAAATCTGCATTCTCCTTCCTCCACTATTTAGAGCTTTTTCAGGTGCCCATTCAGGCAACAATGTCCCGTTAGAATCCCTGTTGAAACTCTTAGCGCAGTTTTACTTTGACTTATGCATTCATTTGATCTCAACAGGTTGAAGTCACCCAGAAGAGTATTTGATTGTATAAGCCCTACTACATCCTTCCAATGGTCAGATCTTCTCTTTTTCTCGGCTTTACTCATTTCTTCCAATATTACATTGGGGCTGATTCCGCAAAAGGGTTCAGGCCCCCAGAATGGTATTTCAATCCCCCTCTTTGCTAGTTCATCTGCTGTTTCATTTCCTTCTATTCCAGTGTGTCCTGGAATCCATAGTAAGGTGACTATGTTGTTCTCGCCTAGTTCATTGAGTTCATTTTGGAACTGATTACACAAGAGCTCAGTGCCTTAATGGCTGCTTGACTATCCGACATTATGATAATCCTTTGTCTTTTGTATCCTTTATCAATATTGAACTGGGCGCACTTTCTTATGGCGTGGATTTCCGCTTGAAAGATACTTGGGGTTTTTCCCAAGCTTTCAGAGTGTTTGGTTCCTGGCCCGAACACTCCTATCCCAGTTCCTTCTATTGCTTTTGAGCCGTCTGTGTACCATTGAATGGCATTCTTTCCAAGTCTGGTAATGGTATTTGGATCCCATTCTTTCTTGTTGCTTGATTCCGTAACGAATTTCTTTGAAAAGTTATATTTTTTCATCATACCGTCTTGTGGCATGTCCCAGGTTGTCTGATTTCTAAGAAGTGAGGAGGTGGTTTTTTTCAATGATTCCCTCTCTTCTTAGTCTGTATCTTGTTCTTTCTGCAACGCTTGCCACCACCATATGTAGTGGGGTGAGGTTGAGAATCACTTCCATGGCTGCCGTTGGGCATGTTTTCATTGCTCCTGTAATTCATATACAGGCTAGTCTTTGAATTTTGGAGAGGTTTTCTCTCGTCGTAAAAAGGCTAGTTCTACTACTCCACGCAATGGTTCCATAAGTGATGATTGGTCTCACCATGGCATGGTATGTAAGGCGTTAATAATAGTATTATACTATTTCCTTTGACGTATATAACATGCTTCACTAAAATGGCAGTTAATTTGCTGGAAGCTGTGAATTAAGTAAACAAAAACTTGATATATTTTCATATAGAATTATTGGTTACTGTTTCTTGTATCTTATTCACACTTTTTACATTAATATTACCTATAATAAATACCTACAGTCTAAAACTAAAGCCATACGGGTAAGAATTATGAACTGTGCAAAATATTTATAAAATAAACTTTCGAATAACCGATACTTTCCAACTTTAACATTCTATATCTCAAAAACTAGTCAATTGGACTGAAATGTTTCGGTGGAAAAGAGATCAAACTTTACAGACTGCCGGATCCCTTATCACTATTCTTTTTTTTATTTAGTTTTATTCCTCTAAATTTGAAACAATTAATTTCTTTCAAATGTAATTTTTCTAAACAATTTCAACTAGTCATTACACAATACACTTAGTGTCTATTAAATTCGATTAGTCAGTTTGAGAGTCCAGTGCTTCTAAATCCATCTTCAGACGGTTAAGCTTACAAGTGTGCTGGGATGATTTTCCTTATATTTCAAGGGTCTTATTACCACTCAAGTTCGCATTTAAGTACACCTTTTTCTGTTAAGGGCAATCGGAAATGTGGGACAATCATCAGCTCGATATATACTTGAGCTTCGAAACTTTTTTTTGTCGCAACTCTGTGAGGATGTATTTTGAAAACGTTACACAATAATAGTATTTTTTTTACCAACGATAATATTTTATAATTATTGACAAAACTTTTAACATCTATTGAATAGTGTTTTTATTAAGCACCTCCTAAACAGGCAATATTTTTATTGCAATATGTAGCTGCAATATTGGCAACTATGCTCAGCCAAAATGACAACATTTCAATAGTAGCATATGTCTCTGCCATATATATCTCGGCAATATTGTTTGCAACACTATGGCCCATTGATGAAAATAATTTGTTTCGTAGAAGGGCTACACAATCGTGCAAAAATGGCTGACGAAATCATTCGCGTCGCAGCGACTTATATTGTTTTTAACACAAAGTTAAAGAAAAAGAAGAGTAGATTGTGGATTCGACCTAATAGTCGCGTCAATGAAGCCTTTGCTCCGGAAGTCCTCAAGCTCCTCAACAGCTCCGATTTCAATGAATTTTGTTTTTTAATTTTGTTTTTTATATTATTTGAAATCAGAAACCTCTTAGAGCGGGGACGGAAACGATATTTATATAAAAAATTCAGTTTGGTCTCTATTTTTTTGTAAAAAAATCTCCATATATTAATCTTATTGTAACAAATAGTTGTTACAAAAAAGTTTTTAACAATAATTTAATATTAAAACCAAAAAAAAACATTTATGTGTCACCTGCATACGCTACAAATACTTCATAGACCACTTGGTCCATAAATGTTATTACTACACAGAACAAACTTATAGATAATTGTTTATAACATTCATTAATATATTTACAAGTTTTCAATGGATATTGTATAGTAGAAATTTTTTTGTGCATAAATATCACAGATATTGTTTAAACAAGATAAATAGTTAAAAAAACAAAATTTTGAAAAAAAAAACATCAAAATCGGAGCTGTTCTTGAGGACTTCCGAAGATTGCCTGTTTTATGTATTCATTGACTAAGGCGTGAAACTAGATATAAGTCTTGATAACAAGTTGAAACTACCATTTCACTAGTTTACCGCAAGCACTACCGGTTTTCTTCTTTTCCACCTCATTCTTTTCATAGGTTCTCAAGGTTCTAAATTTTTTTGTAGGCATCATCACTTGATATAACAAATTCTTCAGCGATAACTGCCCATCCATCTTTTTTAGCATTTCTGTTTTTATAAATTCTTGTTTCCACATTCTATAACTCAGTATGTAAATGTATTTCAAATAAACTCAATAATATTTCCATTCGACCAAGTATTAGTCATTTTATAAACTATAACCTCCAAAATTTTCATAACAACAACAAACGAGCACCAAAACAAAGTAAAATTGCAGAGTATTTTCGCTGGTCAAGCGATCGTCCGGCAACTCTTGTTGCAACCAATTAAATACATCAACAGGCAACACAAAACATGTGTAGCTATATGGCCGGGACACACTTTAAATATTGTCAATATATTACCTAGTCTGGCTGTTATTGCTGGCAATGTTGCCAGCACTGTGTTGCAGCTACATATTGCACTAAAAATATTGCCAGTTTAGAAGCACCTTTAACAACTAGAAATATTATTTGAGTGTTTGAGAAAGCAACAATATTAAATTTTATTCAATAGAACCTCAGTAATCTAATCTTCAAAGGAAACTTGAAAAAACCAGATATTTTTTCTCAAAAAATTTAATTCCTCTTCTATCACATCCATCTGGCGGGATTCCAACATGATAAGAGACCCAAACAAATATTATTGAGTTGCCGGTAAGTGTTTGTGTTAGATGAATTGGCGTCCTTCCATATTTCTATATAATCTGGATGTTTGCTCTATATATTTCCAATATTTGAATGATCAGTATTTTGTTTGTTTAGTAAAATAAGTATTAATATATTTGGTGGTAGAAATGTACAAGAAATAATGTTTGTATATTCATGAAATATGACCAACGTTACATTGATTTTTATAAAATTCACAGAGAATATAAAGGGGGATCCGTGAATAAGTAACATGAATGTAGATAGATACCTACAATTTTACTTTAACCTTGTTATTTTGTGAGATACAGGTTGATAAAAAATTATTCTAACCTACATCAACCGGAACTGGTCCGCGAAGAATATTTGCAAGATATTAATAAATAAACTTCTTCCACTACTTAGCTGTGAAGTTGAATTTCTCTATTAGGGGTTGATAATTTTCTATTATTAACCTAGGTCAATAATGGACAAATTCAAATATTTTGAGAATTCAGGGATAGTAGTTCAACAAAAGCTTGTGCAACATAATTTTGTATACCCAGGAGATTGTCTTAACGTATTTGCTGCTTGAAATTACCTATCAAGATAAAAATGACTGATGACATAAGGAGTACGTTCATAATACATCGAAAACTGACAGTGTACTTGTCAGTCAGACTACGGAGTAAACGCTTCTCGTGGTGCGTTTGTGAATTATTTTTAATTATTGTATTAAATTTGGCTAGTAGTGGAAAAAATTAGGTATACACCATGGTGTTGAAGACATTTATAAACCTCACACCTCATTCCGCTCGGGGCAAAGCCCCTCGCGAAATAATCTTGGTGCTCGGTCAATAATAATAGTTTTCACCATCTTGGTGTATAATATACTATTACCTATAGCTCGTACAGAATAAAAACCGCTTTCCATGACGTCTGTCATAACTGGACAATGTTGCCAAGCACTTGAAATAGTATGCGTATCTAGTAGATGTCAAAAAAAGTTTGTCAACTACTATTCACGGCTTACATATGAAATATAACACCGGGCAATAAAAAAATATTTTCTCTTGGGTTTATTTTCTCATGCTTAAATTCTGATTCTAGACATTGAAAAACACTTAAATATTCAAATGTAGTTCGTAAAGTTTGCTTTGAACTGATTTACAGCGATAAGTATAACCTACTACTACTACTACTACTACTACTACTAAATGTGCAGGCGAGCCTTGTCCTGGACAACTCAAGCCAAGGTTCCGACACTGAGTCCACTGGCGGGCCCATTGTGCCATTCCTGCTACCTAGTCATCCATGAAGCCGAGCCCTTCAATAAAGGCCACAACCTTTTTCAGTGGATGCCTGCTTGTGTCTCCAGGAACCATGACAGTGACTCCGAAGATTCGCCTGCGTAATACAGCCCAGTGTGGACACTCTAAGAGAACATGAACTGACGTTTCATCAGTCATGCCGCAACCCCTACATAGGGAACTTTCCTCTACTCCTAAATTATGGAGGTGCTTCCTCATACAGCAGTGCCCTGTTAGGAGTCCTGCTATCTTCCTTAGCCTACTCCTTGGTAGTTCAGTGGCTGACCTGGCGTGTCCATCAGTCCATCCCTTCAGTAGAAGTTTGGATTGTCTAGGACCCTGCAGAGCATTCCAATGAGCGAGGTGCTGATTCCTCAGCCACTTCTTCGTCTCCTTGCGTATTCTTTGTTTTGTTAGGCCCAGGGTCGGGCCCGGGCCGCAGAAAGGAGCTGCCGCCCCTTCCGCAGCCAGTGCATCCGCCATGTCGTTGCCTTCAAAACCAGAGTGGGCTGGAATCCATTCTAGCCGCACCACGTTCCGCCTTGCAAGATTAGCAAGTCGTTCTCGACATTCGTTAGCAAGTCCTGAGTTGCTGGTATACCCACTCAGGGCTTTAATTGCTGCCTGACTGTCGGAGTATATGGTTATGCGTCGATCCACATAACCTCTGTCTAGGTTTATCTGCGCACATTCCAAGATAGCATATATCTCGGCCTGATATGCACCCAATGGTACACAAACCTGAGTTCTTGGGTTCCTGGAGTAAATTCCAGCAACTGCTCTATCACCGGAGCATGAGCCATCTGTGTACCAGACGGTCCCATTAGGCTGTGTATTCCTCTCTTTTTCCCAGGACTCTCTATCCCGTATCATGGCCCTGCATGGGGTACCTAGCGAAGTAGTACTTAGTATAACCTAATTTAATTTAATACGAAAAATATTGTCTTTTAGACATTAATTTCTTAATATTTTACATCTATATGTTGTTATTTATCACAAATCTTCAATTAAAAAGACTCTTGTATCCGAAGAAACGTTTTCTAATTATAATTTACAGTGGAAGTGTGGAAAAAATATAAAAATCAGTAATTTTTGCCAAAACATTAAAAAATCGTTCTAGTTTCTACGAAAGCAAACTTTATTCGGAAAAAAGTTTTCCTCATTTTTGTCGTAGGAGAAACCAAAATTTGACATGTAGCAGTCAGACCCAAAAATCGTGTTGACCGATGTAATTCGTTCACCCTTTATAGTTAAGATATTACTTAATGAATTACATTCCTTTTGGGGCTCTATTATTAAAAGTTTTTTTTCAAAAGCTAGAGTAAAAATTGATTGAGACAATAGCAAATAACGAAGTTTTGAAAGTTCCCAAAGACATCAAAGTCGAGAACTTATTAAAATTGAAGGTTTTAACTTCCACGTTTCTTGTTATTTTCGTAATCCTGCCTCGTTCTCTAAAGTTTTAAAATACGCTTTTCTTATGGTAACGGTTATTGAATAAAAGCAACCATACAAAATAATGCACAATTCTATTGAAAATGTTCGTTTTTAAATCAAAAAAATTGATTTGAAAGTTAGCGTATATCAGGAAATGCACGTCTTCTAGAAACTAGTTCATCTTTAATATAAATAAGGCCGCCATTACTTTGAGCCAAATGCAATTAACTAACGTTTAGCATCTTGACAGGATACTGAAAGTTTTAGAAAAATAGTAACTTTCGGAGGAAATGAATGACAGCTGACAAGTGACAGGCAGATAACAGATGACAAGTGACAGAACGATGAGGAGTGACATACAGAAGAGAAATGACAGACAGATGAGAAGTGACAGACAGATAAGAAGTGACAGACAGATGAGAAGGGACAGACAGATGACAAGTGACATCATAGACACTCTCACCCCCACTCCAAAATGAGCCTTTTTCGGGGTGTTTGAACCTTAGCTTTTTCGGTGATTTCCTTACGAATCCTTTGACCGTTTACTAAAAAGCAACATCTACTTCTGCCCCGACAGGCAATAAATTATACTTCCAAGTTAAACGGAGCTGCGATATCTTCACGATATAACCACGTTAATCAAAGAAACTTGTATTGTTATTTACAAGCTACAAATAGTAAATAACATTAGACTACTTGAAATACAAAGTTCAGCTAGCGAGCAGTCATTGAATAAACTACTTCACCAAGCGTTCAGGTTGTAAAGTTATCTACAATGTTACCATAGTCAAGTGAAGTGCTTTCGAAACAAATTTGTAATTGACCTTTTGTAGTTGGGAGTCATGAAATGTAGTGGAGCAACTACCATAATTAAACTTCAAAATATATTAGGCCAAGCAATAGGTGAATATTTCATGACAAAAATCCTAGTAGAAAAGGGACTGTGCCATTATATTTTAATCCGTGAGAATAAGTTAATTAGTCAGATGATTCGGATAATAAGAGAATATGACTCACTTCACCCAGAAACCTAACCTAATCCAGATGAGCCATGATATTACGCCGCTGTTATACTTCTGTAACGAATGTCCGGAATATTAAATCAAATAGTCCTGATTCCTTACAGTTATTTAAGAGGAAATATATTTTTTGGGATACAGACTTCAATTAAACTCGCTCAAAGAGAATGTATGAACAAAAATTCTTTTGACATCCTTCAAAGGAAAAATAATACCTACTTACTTATTTTTATTTATATGAAAAGGAAAACATATAATCTCCAAATTGGTATTTATTTGCTTATTTCCATTTCCAGAATGTATTGCTTTTATTATTAGATCCACAAAGTACTATTGTTTTAAGAACTGTTTACCAATTTTGCTAATAAAATATTTTGTGTAATACCGGGATAAATTGTTAGGAATATTTTCATGTAAATTTGTTGTTGATACACCTATGGTAGCATACAGTAATAGATATAAATTATTTACATACCTATATGCAACTGCGTCAAAGTTAACGAAATTGATGTTGATGAGCATAATAAGCAGATATTGCCCTTTTTGATAGCAATCAAGATGGAATTCCGTTAAGTGTATGACATCCATTTACTTGGAGATTAATAACTCGAGCTCCATTGAATTCAATCGTAGAAATTGTTATTATTATTCACGTTTTAAGAGCTAGTTAAATATTTATGTTGCTACAGAAAATTATGAACAATGTGTCATTCGTTTTGGAATGGTATCTAAGCGTTTTAAAT
>CAJUYI010005736.1:0-15071 GCA_910591695.1 Galerucella pusilla
AAAAAAGAATTACTGTCTTTAATTGAAAATATATGCCGGTAACCGGATCGGAATAACACAAACTTGGGACACACACTTTACGTACAAAAAATTAGCAACGGTCAACGGTAAAGGTAAAGGTAAAAGGTAAAAGGTGAATCAGCGGTCGGTCTCTGTCTCTCCAAATCAATTCTCCTGCTATTTATATCCTCATTGTCGCTAGTAAAATTTAGATACCACAAAAAATTTGTCATATACCAGACGTATTTTGAAATTAAATAAATGGTATATATACCAAATGTCCTTATCGATTGAAAAAAATTTTAACTTTAGAAACTACTAAATTTCATGATAGAATTCATTTACGTACCTCCGGTCTTATACTAAAAAAAAATATACAAAACAACAGTGTACCTAACAATAAATAAAAATCAATAAAAGAAAAGAGAGTTTGAATTTAAGTAACGAGTTATAATATATTTAAAGTGTTGAAAATTAACCCTGTATCTATAACAACAAAATAACTCGTTACAAGCTAGATAGACAACAGGAACAACAAGAATGGTTCAACAGTGATGTGATAGTGAATTTTTTAAATATTTGTGAACAGTTTAAATCTAAATTGAGTGATCATTTAGGGAAGTGGCAGTGTCATCAACAAACAAACTGTATATATTTATATCTGATGGGATTTGACAATGATGAACCAGATGTCAGGTGTAGTATAAAAATATTTGAAACAATGATAATCGAGGTAAGATATGAGCACATTTTATTACATAAAAATGATTTAAACTGGATATTACCACCCTGTCTAAAGGTGTCTCTTTGGTCACATATTCAAAATATTTTATCACATTATTCTGAACCCTTTAGTTCCAATGTTGTAAGTTTAGAATCAGCATTGAAAAATTTTCATCATAATATAGATCTAATAAAACATAAACTTACTGAAAGAGATGAAAATAGTAAGATAGAACAAATTGATTTTTTGTCGGAACAATTTTTTCTTTTATTTGCTAATCGTAATAGGTTTTCAGCAGATTTAATTTTAAAATCATTTTTACTTTATGCTCAGTCCAGGAAAGCATATAATGCTGTAAAAAATAATAAATTATTGGTCCTGCCACACTATAAGTATTTACAGAAACTTTGTAGCTCACTGAAACTCTCACCAAATAATTCTTTAGAAAATGAACATTACATCAAAACTATTGCCGAAGGTTTATCCGACTTGGAGAAATATGTTATTTTACAAATTGATGAAATATATATTAAAGAAACTTTAGATTATAAAAATGGAAATTTAGTTGGTTTTGCTGAAAATGACACATTATCACAAGCAAAGACAGTTCAAACTTTTTTAATATCTTCAATATTTGGAAAAATGAGAGAAGTTGTGTCAGTTCAACCTGTAAAGAATATTCATGGGGATCAATTATATGAAATGGTTCTTGTTATATTAAATATTCTGTTGAAATATGACTTTAAAATAATTAGTATAGTTACAGATAATGCTAGAGTGAATTAAAGCATGTTTATTAAATTAACCGAGAAGTCAGAAGATAAACATTAGTTTCCTTTAACCCCTGATTACCCCACATTTGTAATGTTTGATACTGTTCACATTCTCAAAAAATATTAGAAATAATTGGCTCAATTTAAAAAATCACACAAAAACATTTATATTTCCTGATTTTGACCATCATGAAAAAATCAGAAAAGCAAACTTTTTAGATATTAGAAATTTTTATAAACTAGAAGCCAATTCCCTTGTTAAAGCTGCTACTGAATTAAATTATAAAACAGTGTATCCATCAAGTATTGAAAGACAGAAGGTTTCCTTGGTATGTAATACATTTCACGAAACTACACATGCAGGTTCATTAAATTATAGCGAAGATACAGCTGAGTTTATTAATATAGTTATAAAGTGGTGGTCAATTGTTAATATTAAAAATCCGTATCTTCACAAAATTAAGAGAAATGATTTTTTAAAACCATTTGATGACATTGAAGATACCAGACTTCAATTTTTAGAAAAATTCTTGATTTGGCTTGATAAATGGAAATCTCTTTCAATTAACGTTTCTTGTTTGTCTATCCTAACACTCAATGCTTTGCACCATTCTGCAACTGTGATTATCAGTTTGATTAAATATTGCTTAACAAATATTTCTTGTAAATATGTGCTCACTGGAAAATTTCAAACTGACAATTTAGAATCTCGCTTTGGCAATTACAGGCAGCTTTCAGGTGGCAATTATTATGTAACATTAAGACAAATTTATGAATCTGAACGTAAAATTAGATTAAAAGGCATTTTTAATCTTCACTCTGCACAATATGGACAAATTCAATTCAATGTGAATAATATTGCACTGTTAAATGTTTGTAAAGAAGATGAACAAGTGAGTACACATGAATTTGTAGATATTCTCAATGATAATAGTTTACTAATAACATCTCAACAAGTATCAAATTCAGTAGTTCAGTATATAGCTGGTTATGTAGGTCTTAAAGTTTCTAGAAAATTAGAATGTCCAAATTGTATATAGATGTTGTGGTTAGTGATCAAACAAAAGACCATGAGGAATATCAAAGTTATTTTGAAATTTTAGATAGAGGCGGATTAACTATTCCATCTGAATTTAGTATGCAAATCACTATATTAGTTCATAATATACTTAAAATTTTAATAGCTGAGCAGTTTGAATCTAAATTTTTAAGATGTAAAGCTCAAAAATTCATTTTACTCACATTAGCAAAGGAGTATGTTAACAAAAATAAAGATGAATTTCACTTTCGGGATTTCTGTTTATTCAATCAACCTCAAACTAGTTTTCTTTGAGAAATGATGTTACCTATTTTAGCAAACATTTTTATAAATAACTATTCAAAAACAATTCAAGATAAATTACAAGCTAGTAAGAAACATATAAATGATAATCATGAAACAAAATGTCAAAAAAAAAGAAAAATTCTTAAATTACAATAGTTCTATCCAGTTTAATGATTTTAGACCTACTTTTTATATAACTTCTTAAGAATTCTGTTGTACCGATATTGTTTGTATGTAGATCAGTTTGTATTAATAAAGGTATAAGAAATAAAAGAAATGATTATTTTAAGGTGGTGTCTGGTCAGCTGTAGGGGAAGGTGGAGGCTGATTTTCTTCATATTTTATATTCTTATCAATAAATTACCTTTTGAATTTTTATTTTATTTAGTCTACCTATAAATATTTCGATTTTTATTCGTTAAAAATGTTCTATAGCTTGGTTTATTTCATATTTCTCACCATTGTAGTAGGCCTACAAATGGTTTTCATCGGCCCACTATTTGACAGGTGCGCCACGTTGCCACATCTAGCATTCCGGCCTTGTATTCTAGGTGGCCATGGTCCATCGGGTGAAGCACCAAACACTGGAAAGTCCTTATCCAATGAGATTCCACATTTCTGGATTTTCAAGTTCCGTTTTTTTCTACTTCCTTCAAGACAAAGCTTTCCAGTAACAGACCTCTTCTAGTTGGTGCTGTAACGAATGGTTTTGTTGCACACGAAATTGTCTCCATTAGAACACCATCAGTTGTTTGGCTCTTGGAAGCCTCAAAAAATTTCGAAGCAGTAATTCTACCAAATCTCAGTTCATACCAAACTGTTGATTTGGATTGTTCTCTTGTGAGTAATTCACCCTGCTGACAATCAATATCTGTCATAGTATGCTTCATAAACTCTATAAAGGCATCTGCAGTTATTGATTTGTCATCTTCTTTACATTTCAAAGCCATTTGATACATAGATATATTTAAAAATTCTGGTGGCTTTCAAAAACTAAAAATTCCTCCACTTCCGTCCAGGATTTTTACTTTTTCCAAAAAAATACCCGTCTTGGGTCTTAGTTCAGGGATTTTCTTATTTACCAATGTCTGTAGGTTCATTATTTTTGTGTCCTTAACTGCTTTGGACAATGCAGATTTGCGCCAGTAACATTCTTGTGAAGTTACCGATGGTTCTTCATTACGGCGGTGAACCCACATCAAAAACGCTACTGCATGTTTACATCCACCTGAGAAATAAATTAAAATTAGATCATTCTATTGTGTTAACATGAGATAGAAGCATACCCGCTGAAGCTGAACAGTCAAGGCACTTGCATTCCAGTACTTTTTCCTCTTCTTCATCAATTTTCATTATTATACTATAATATTTGTTATGTACACGGTGTTCTGGTGTAATTTTACCTTTCACTACACAAATTTGTCCATCACGCTTATTATAGATGACATTGTCAAAGCACATAGAAAGTTGAAAAAATGTGAGGTGTCTTCCGATATCCAATCATCTAATGTAGATAATGTTAAAAATAAGCGTAGACGATTTAGCACAAAAAGATGGTCATCTTCGTTCTCAGGTAATGAATTACAAACTAACGAAAAAACAAAAGTTAAACTTCCAAGACCATCATCAGGTTTACCTAAAATAAAAACTGTACCAACGGCTTCACCTGGAAACTCATCAGCTTATCTCGGTAAGAATATAATATTATTACAATAATTTATGGGCTGAGGACTGAAGTTCTATGAAGCTCATATAATAAACAATATTGCTATAGGTAGCACATTCTATAAATTTCTAAAATGCGAATAAATAAACAATTAACCCTAGAACACTAATATGTCGTAAAATTGACGACGCTAGCTATATTTCGTTAGAACCTCCGAGAATACCTCAGCCACGCCTCTTACAGTAGCTTCCTGATCAGTCTTATAGATAAGAATGTTGAGAAGTGTTGTTCGAAATTTGTTTATTTTATTCAATAATTTGACGCCTCGTAAAATTAACGATAGATTAGTGATTACGTTTGTTGATTTTTTTATACTATTGGGTAAGAAATTTTGATTTTTGTTTTTTATGTGTTACTCAAATGAAAAATATTATAGGAAAATGTCGAGAAAACCGCTAACAGATGAAATAGAAAAAATTATTAATGGTGACGATTCTTATGATAAAGGACCTTATGAAGATAGTGGAAGTGATTGGGAAGATAACTTAGAAATGCAAAAGGACAGTGATGTGGATAATATCAGTGATGAAGATTCAGATGACGACATTAATTTAGATAATGTTGTCCTTTTGGTAATTTTGACAAATTCTGATAATTTGAATAGTAAGTTCGGGTAATTTTCATTTTTGCATCGGCAACACTGGACTATAACCAGTTCATATTTTGTTGCTTTCCATAGAAACTTGACCCTTCTTTTTCATGACATTAACACAGTCATGTAATTTGAAAAAAAAGACATTTAGGGCAAACGGTAGTTTTAGTTTTGGTCCAATATAAATTTTTTTATTAATATTTAGAGTTACATTTATAGCAAGTTTGACTTTGTTTACATATCTCTTAACAGTTGACATTTATGGTATCGATATTTGGTTATCGAATCAAAATATCGAATAGTTACTACAAAAATACAACTACAGCGACATGAACACCAGGGCCCACGTTTGCTTCTGCCAACTGTATTAAGGGGGATAAAGTCATTAAAATACACAATATCGTAACATCCACTGACAATGGAATATGGTTCATTCTTAAAAAAGGGTACATTTTGCAGTTACAAGTGGATAACTTAAATATTTTATGAAATTATGTAATTTTTATAATAAGATATATTATTTCAAATAACGGTTTAACAAATGAATGGAACTATTTCCGTTTTTTTAAAATAGCTTCGCTTATAAAATTTTCATAACGTCAAAATGTCACCTCCATACAATGTAACATGTAAGTTTTATCTATCTTTAGCGTACGGTTTTAGTGTTTTCACATATATTTTAAAACTAACTTTACTTATATACATTTTGCTAGAATAAAGTTCAAGTAAGTTAATTATGAAATATTATTTGTCCAATATTTTACCTCCTAACTAAAGGTATATGGTACCCATATATCAACTGTCGTGAATTATGGTTCATAATACACTGTAGTGCAGGGGTGTCAAACTCAATTTACATGAGTGCCATTTTTTCTTCGAGGCATGCTTGGGGGCCGGCTTAAAAAAAGTTTTATTATGTCGTCGATGTTTGGTGTCAAATCAGATGTACTAATTTTCAGAATAGCTTGAAGATGTTCATCGGATGTGATTGTTTGACTCCAGCAAAGCGGGCCGGATTCGAATGTCTTGAGGGCCGGTCGTGGCCCGCGGGCCGTATCTTCGACACCCCTGCAGTGTAGTGTATTATGGTTCATAATTCACGACTAGAGATGGGGGTACAATATGAAATAAACTATTAAATCTGTGTATTTTGTTCAGGAAATTTGTTTCTGACATATATCGTATCTATAAAATATTTAAATTTTTAGTATTGATACTTTTCATAACGATATTTTCTAATATTAAGTATTTTAAAACAATATATTTATAACGGTACGTTGTATTGATACTTTCTACAGTATCACCCATCTCTATATATGTCAAATTATTTGAAGTAGCTGCCACAACATTTTGAGGTTACTAATATGCCAAATAGCTACTGACTTTTATTTATTCAAATAAATTAAGTGTCGTGGACAAAGTATAGTATTCTACTCGCAATTTATGGCCATAATTCACTTAGGTGACTTGCGCCCCTCGCCTGCGGCTCGTGACGCAAATGTCACCCATCGTGAATTATGGCTATCATAAATTGCTCGTTTAATAATATACTATTTTTAATTACATTTATATATGGCAAATGCTCTCTGATTAGTCTTGTAACGTATTTCGCTGTCACCTCCGTGCATAAATCAAATTGTTAAAAATGTCCGTTAGGTGTCACTACGTAATTTACGCACAATTCCTAAAGTAACTGAGTTGCACGCGTCAGTTGGATTTATGTCTGTTGTGAGTCAAAATAAGCTAATATTTAAATGTAAAAAAGTGCTGTGCAAGTTTTGTCTCTCCATATATCATTTTTTAAAGTATGTATTATAGAAAAAGAAAACAAAGTCATCCAAAAGACATTTTTAAAATCAACGTTATTTACAACAGAAAAAGAATTCTAAAATAAAATGTCATTAAATGTAAAATTGTGCAAGACGTAAACATTTCAATAGAAAATGATAATTATTGTTCAACAGTAGTATAGACAACATTTAGTTACAAATAAAGCTGTATAAAAATCGGTCGGGTCATTAGATAAAGGGCTCAAAGGACGTGAGTTCAAGCAAGACTCAATCTCCACCAGCAGCGTGTACATTTCCTCGTAAGTTAAATGTGATTCACCGAGTACGCGTTTAAGATGGAATTTTGTGGACTTAACCGCAGCTTCCCACAAACCACCCATATGAGCTGATCTAGCTGGATTAAAATGCCAATTTATTCTGTCAGGTGCCAAGAATTTTGAAACGGAATCATTATGATTTTGATCAGTAAGAATATCATAAAGCTCTCTAAAATAATTGTTAGCTCCTACGAAATTCAAACCATTATCGGAGTAAATATCACTTGGTTTTCCGCGTCGAGAACAAAATCGTTTCAAGGCGTTTAAAAAACTATGTGTTGTTAAATCTTTAACTAACTCTATGTGAATTGCGCGAGTTGCGAAACAAATAAATATACAAATATAAGTTTTAACTAATTTGCTTCTTCTTAACGAGCCTTCTTTCACTAAAATAGGACCGGCGTAATCAATACCGCAATTTGAAAAAGGCCTGCTTGGATTTATTCTTGAACTAGGCTAGTCACCCATGATAAATTTACAAGGCTTGGGATGGGTTCTATAACACCTAATACAAGATTTTACTATCCGCTTTACTGCATTTTTTCCATTAAGTGGCCAAAAATTCAATCGGATAATAGATAATAAATTTTGAGTTCCTGCGTGAAGATGCTTCAAATGTTGATCTAAAATTATCAATTCAGTGAGTTTATGTTTATAGGGTAAAATAATTGGGTGCTGTTGATTAAATGAAATTAAAGATTTCGATAATCGACCACCCACTTTTAAAATATTTTGACTGTCTAAAAAAGGTCGTAAGTTTAAAAGTTTACTTTGTTTATGTACGTTCTTCGAATTTTTAAGATCTGAAATTTCTTGCTTGAAGAGCTCATTTTGAGCTAATTTGATTAATTTGTTTTGTGCATCACTTAACTCTTGGGTAGTTAACACCTGAGACCTAACGTTATCATTGAGTTTTTCTTAATTCAAACAATGATTTTTAAAACGTAAAATATAAGCCGTTACGTTTAATAATTTCAAAAAGGTTGAATATCTTTGAAAAATATCAAATTCGGTCCTTTGTTCTTGAATAACTAATGAAATTGGTTGATTCTTTAATTCGGGTAGATTGTGCATATCATTAAATTTAGATTCACGATCATTTTTATAATTAAAACTGCTCTTTAAGAAATTGGGTCCGTTTATCCAAGACTTATGCTCGAGCAATTCTTTAGGACTTAATCCTCGAGAAACTATATCTGCGGCGTTGTCTTTGGTGTTTACGCGGTTTGCAACAAACGTTTTTAACTTACAAGGTTCAATATTTAACCATGCTAATACAATCGTGGAATCTGTGAAATACGTTATTTTGTCAATATGAATGTCCACGGTATTTTTTATTTTAAAAATTAACTCAGCTAATAAAAGAGCACCTAATAGCTCTAAACGTGGTAAGGTTTGTTTTTTAAGTGGGGCAACTCGGGACTTGGCTGTAAACAATGTTATTTTCTTTTCTCTATTCACTATAGATGATAAGTATACGCACGCGCCATAAGCTTTTTCAGAACTGTAACAGAAACCGTATATTTCAATTATTTTTGTATTTGTCAACAAGACATGCCTGTTAAATTTTATTTCATTTAAATAGCCAATTTGTGTGATAAATTTGAGCCATATATTTTTTAGTTCTGTAGGTATATTTTCATCCCAGTCCAATTTTAGATGCCAAAGTTGTTGTAAAATCAATTTCGCTGTAATTACCGCTGGACTGATCAAACCCAGGGGATCAAAAATTTGTGCAATTAAGGACAGAATCGTGCGTTTGGTAAAATTTTTTTCGTTCACATCTAGATTTAATGAATATCTTAATACGTCCTCGTTCGCCTCCCGTTTGCCATAGCTGTAACGATATTGTGACCGTTAAGCACATACTGACGGACTGCAAACAATTTGCTGCTATATACAAACAACTTGATCTTAGGCCCAACCTCAAGGAAATGCTTCACTGCCCTACCGAAATCAAGAAAGTCTTACAGTTCCTGAAAGCTACCAACCTATACTGCAAAATCTAATTTAAATATTTGTAAAAATTATGTAAATATTTGTATTTATTTTTTCTGTGCCAATGACCAGCGCTGTCGAGGCACGTTAAGCAAAAATAAAAAAAATAAAAAAAATAAAATTATTCCCAACGTTTTTAATTGTTTTTCATCATGAAATAATACAAAATTTTCGTCTTGACTGTTTGTGGAATTTTTTATATAAGTTAAAACTGATTTGTTGTTAGATGACCATTTCCTTAATTCAAAGTTGGCTCCCGTTAATATTTTAGATAACTCACGATAAATTTCTATAGCTTCCTGCTTAGAATCTACACTGGTTAATAAATCATCCATGTAAAAACATTTTTCGATTATTTGCGATGTTCGTGGATATTCTAATTTATTCTGTAACGCTAACTCTTTTAAACATCGTGTCGCTTGAAACGGTGCACTTGAGGTGCCATACGTAACCGTGTTTAGTTCATAAACTTTGATAGGTTCATCTGGCCTTTCTCTCCAGACTATTTTCTGAAAACAACGTTCGCTTGGATCAATATCTATGCACCTATACATCATTTTTATATCAGCGCTCAACACATAAGCTCTTAAACGTAGTCTGAGCAAAATGGAATACAAATCCTCCTGAATATGTGGGCCTGTTAAAATTAAATCATTTAATGAAATATTGGTAGTTGACTTTGCGCTTGCATCGAAAACAACTTTGCATTTCGTGGTAACTGACGAGTCTCTCAAAACTGCAGTATGCGGTAAAAAAAATGTTTGTCCTTCAATTGAAGTGTCCGATTCTGACAATCCTTTATATGTCATGTGTCCCAAGTTTTAATAGTCTCTCATGAAATTGATATATTGCTATTTTAAACCGTCATTTTTTCCAAGACGTACTTCCAAATTCTTAAAACGCTTCAAAGCCATAATTTTTGTATTTCCCAATATATCAGGGCATTCGGGATTAAAAGGGTATTTTACGATAAATTTCCCGTGTTCGTCTCGTTTTGTGGTTGCCTTAAAGTATTCTTCACAATACTGCTCACTTTTTGACAATAAAAATTTAGCATCCAGCTCTTCAATTTGCCAAAACTTGGTTAAAGCATCATTTAATTGCTTATTCGATATTTTTGTATTAACGTTACAAACTTGCATTTTATTTGAATCCTTATTTAAATTTAGATTTCCGCTTACGATCCATCCCAACGATGTTTCTTGTAGTACAGGTTTATTTTCTCCTAACTTCAATTTACCTTGTTTCAATAAGTCAAAGAAAATACCTGCTCCGAGTAATAAATCTATCCTTTTTGGTACGTTAAACTGTTCATCTGCTAGTTCGAGTCCTTTTGGTAACTTCAATTGGGTTTTTTCAATTTTAGTTAGCAGTAAATTTGAAGTAATTTGAGATAAAACTAAAAATTGTAAGGTTAAATCAACGTCTCCATTTCTTGATTTAATTTTTGCAATAGTTCTATAATTAATTTTCGTTTCTATTTGATTTATTCCAGCTAACGGTATGTCAATTTTTTTGCATTTTAGTCTTAATTTTTCAACTAACGTTTCGCTAATTAGGTTCGATTGACTACCTGAGTCGAGTAATGCAGTACATTTAATCCATTTGTTAATATCGTTTTGAATAAGAACCGTTGCAGTGGATAATAAAACTTGATTCGAATCAATAATCGTGTACGTATGGGTTGCTTGTGCATTTTCCCTGTCGAAATCGCCATTTTGTGCATAATGTTCATCAGATTGATTTATTTCTGATGGTATTTCCTGGTTTCTTGTCGATGTAGTATGTCTTAATTGATGTGACGTTTCATTTTGAGCAGGTGCGCAAAACGCGCTTGTTTGCCGATTGACTCTCGAATCAGTTGATTCTGTTGGCTGCGCATACGCCTGACGCGACGATGATTGTTGCGATGCAGCTTTACCATATTGTGAACGTTGTGTCGGATTTTGACTGTTTTGTTGAAATTGTCTGTAATTATCTACATGTAATGCGGTATTATGTTTTAAATCACATTTTTTACATCCTCCGGATAAACAATCTTGTTTAAAATGACCAGATCTTAAGCAGTTGGTGCATAATTTATGTTTATATAATTCTTGGTATTTTTCCTTAATATTCAAATTGATAAATTCAGGACATTGATAAATTAAATGATTTTTATTACAAGTTAAACAGGTGTTTTGATTGGATGTATTTATAGGTGATTGAACGTGTCCCACTATCCTTCTAAAGTTTGTGTTTTGTGTTTTTAATGTTGCTTTGATACGTGAAGAAGTTAATTCATTTGAATTATTGTTTTTTAAATTGTCAATAGAATGAACAGCTTCTAAAGTAAAGCACTTTTTTGTTAAAAATTCAGTAAATTCAGACATTGTTGGCAACGTTTGATCATTTTGTTTGTTTTCCCATTCCTTTTTTGTACGGTCATCTAATTTTTGCAAAATTATTGGAATCAATAGAGCATCCCATTTTTCAACAGGTAATTGCAATTTTTCCAAAGCAGACAAATGTTGATATAACAAATCTAATAATTTTCTTAACATCGATGAAGATTCTCGTGTAATGTGTGGTAAATCGAACAATAATTGATATATGTGCGTATTCATAATAGCTCTACGATTTTCATATCGTTTTCTCAATAATTCAAAGGCGATTGTGTAATTGTCAGCCGTTAATTGTAAATTTTCTATCAGTTTTAATGCGTCATCCTGACAACATGATTTCAAGTACATTAATTTTGATACTTCGCTAATATCCTGTCGATTTTCTACCAGTGCTTCAAACTGATCGCGAAAACTAAACCAGGTTTCATATTTTCCGTGAAATTTGGGCAAATTTAAATCAGGAAGATTGGCAACAACGCTTTTATTTTGTAAATTAGTACTAAAAGTAGTTTGAAATTGAGATTGTTTTATTTTGAAATCGTTTAATTGTTGAAACTTAGCAATAATCTTTTTTGATTTAGCAATTTCCGTATAAAATAAAGATTCGGTATCTAACCTATTAGCCTTTTCATTGGAATCTAAAAACTCTAAACGCGTTTGGATTCTATCAAACTCTAAAAAATCGTTTTCTACGCCTTTTAATCGACTTTCGATTTGAAATTGGTCAAGGTTTTCTTCATTTTGAGATAAAAAACTTGAAAAGCGATCTAATCTATCTATAATAACCTGTCTTATGTGCGATAATTCTATAATTTCAATTTCATCAGTGCTAACTTCTTCATTACAGTTTTTTTGATTTTTTCGCGGCATTTTTCTTGGCATATGACGAGAATAATTGCTAATTTACGGGATACGAGAAATACAGTAATTGACTGTACGAGAAAAAGTATTTTAGGTGCGTGTTTAATTTGCTGATTAATGTTTGACAGGAATGTCACTACTCCTTGAATTAACGAAAAACGATGCAATTATTACTTTTATGATGATATAAGACGTGCGATTAAATTATGGATTTAAAGCAATTAATAACGAGGAAACGTTCGATACGTTACGATAGAGACTAAGCTGCTTTTACACACTTTAAAGGAAAGGATTGGTAGGAATTAAAGCAGTAAAATAATTAGAACGAGCTCACTTCTTCAGGATTATTGTTTCTATAATGTTCCTCCAGGTCCACCAGGTCGCTGTAGTTTCAAATCCGGCTCGAAGGACCAAATTTATGTTCGTTTCTTCTTGTTGGTTAAACGGCTGCTATACGAAGGACCAGCTCAAGGAGAGCAATAAATATATGACTGTATGGATGAAGGAACTTTTACTTGATCGATTCGATTTATTGGTTCGTGACAAAAATTCGATAATTTTACTTAAACTTTATTTTTCAGTTTTTCGGTGACATTTTATTTCATACAATCTTCTGTCATCATAATAATACTTTCTTGACAACAACCCGTCTTTTTTTTATTTAAAAATTAGGTTACAAAAAACTGGGAAAAACCATAGACTTAACAGATAATATATCGAAAAAATCCTCAACATAATGTTTAGCACCTTATGGTTTACAGTCGACACGACTTCGCTATTCGGATGTATATTCAAGCAGCGAAGATGAATTTAAGTCAGAAAAATCTTTAGCAATAAATGACTGGCAAAAAGTTTACTACAAAACACTATGTAGGCAGGGTGTTACAAATTGACGGCCCAAATGAGTAGGGTCAGGTGGGGCAAGTGCGTTATAAGCCTGAAAATATCTTAGCCTATTAAATAGAAGGAATCTATAATAAGGATATTCTATCTACAAGTATACTAAGCTACTTGACAAAGGGTGGCGCTGACCGACTAGTTTGTCGTTGTTTTAAAATTTCCTTAACGGCTCACTGTTTGTAACCTTGACGTGCATAGTTGTACTCGGTGATTTTGTCGTGACAATTTGAGCTGAATTTTTGTTGTTTCAAATAAAGTAATTGGTAAGTATACACTATCAAATACGTAGATTCTAATGGAATAGTCAGTTTTTTCGTATAACTACGGAAAAATTGAAAAAATCTTCATTTTGATATGATCTCTCATTTTAAGGTTATGGGGTAAGAGCGTGGCTGTAAACGAGGGAAAGTGCGTTGTAGTACGCACTTGCCCCACAGTGTAATTTTAGTAGTACGCACTTTCCCCACAGAGTAATTTCGGCGGTAAAGTGTGTTCTGTTTTAGGTTAGATTCTTAATAATTATTATGGTTCTAAATTATATTCGAAAATCTGAAAGAGGCAAGAATTATTCCAAGGAAACTTTCCTTCAGGCTATAGAAGATGTTAAAAGTGGAAGGTACTCTGCATATGCGGCAAGCAAATTACACAAAATTCCGCTAAATACTCTACTCGATCACATTAAAGGAAGAAAAGGTAAGAGGTCAACCTCATATGGCCGTGCTACAGCACTTTCTGCAGAGGACGAAAATAAATTAGTTCATTGCTTAACCACTATGGAGAAGCATGGGTTTGGTCTCTCGCGAATGGAAGTAATGGATTTAGTGGGCAAATACGTTAAAGCGAATCAACTGATACCCAGTTTCAGAATGGTATTCCTGGAAAAGATTGGCTGTTTTCCATCATGAAACGTCATAAGCTATCCGTTAAAAAGCCGGAAAATGTTGAGATAGCAAGAAGAAAGAGTGTTGACCCTTTTATAATAAATAATTATTTTGATTTAGTTTCAAAGACTATCAAGAATCTTGGTATTGAAAACAAGCCACATTTAATTTGGAATTTGGACGAAACAAGTTTTTGTTCCGACCCATCAAAAACCAAAGTCGTAGGAAAAAAAGGAGCCAAGGCGACCAGGACGACAAGCACTTCCGGCAGAGAAAACACATCGGTGCTTTTTGCATGCAATGCGAGAGGTGAAAAAGCCCCTCCTTTGATTATATTTAAAGGAAAGCAAATATGGACACATATGATGCCTCCAGAGGGAAAAGGATTTCCCGAAACTACCTATGCTGCCTCACCCAATGGATGGATGCAAACCGACATCTTTGAAAACTATTTCAAAAACAGTTTTTTGAGAACCATAGGTAGTGAACGGCCAGTGCTTTTGTTTTTTGATGGGCATGCAACTCATGTTAGTCTAAACCTTATCCAAACGGCAATTGATACTCAAGTGACGATTATAAAACTACCTCCGCATAGCAGCCACATTCTCCAACCGCTTGATTTGTCGGTAATGAAAGCAGTTAAAGACAGATGGGATCCCTTACTGGTATCATGGCAGAGATTGCATATTGGTCAAAAACTTCCAAAAGCCGAATTTTCTGTACTCTTAGGAAAAATATGGGCAGGTCTTCCAGGTGAAGTTATTTCAAATGGTTTCAGAAAAGCGGGAATATATCCCTTCA
>CAJUYI010005737.1:0-15071 GCA_910591695.1 Galerucella pusilla
ATACAGAGAACCCCTTTTAGCATACAAACAATAAATTTTCAAAGCACCAAAAAAATTCCCCATAAAACAACTTTTCTAACCTCCTATTAGCCACAAGGGACCAATACTACGACCGATTCACAACAAATTAAACTCTGCATCAACATTTTGTTTTGATATACCTCCTCCCCATATAACCCCCCTTCCTGTCACTCCACATCGTATGCGCATTTTAATTCCAGACTGGATAAAATGGTAATAAATAAAATGTAAGCCACACCTCGTTTTTGAATCGATCTCCATAGGATATTTCTGTTCTATTTTTAATCACAATGTTATTATTAATACCCTGAAATTTTATTATTCTCACATAATTTACGATAAGCTTCGGAGACAACGAATTGCCGAGATACAGGGTGCTAAAGTTGAAGTTATTTTATAATTATTCAGCTCTGTATATATTTACAATAATATGGTTTTAAAAACAATTTTTATTGTTAATAAAAAATATCTAGAGCCAGAGTATTGTTTGGAAGAATACAGCCGAACGAGTTTCTAGAGTTTGTCGGGTTATTGAACTTTCAGCAATGTTGTACATACTACTTGTAGAAGAGAGAAGAACCTGCTGCTAATGCTAACGAAAATCCGACCTGTACCGTCTCTATAATCGTATGTTTTCGTTATATTGTCGACGATTCGCGATTTCACAAATATAAGTGTACCATATGATCAATGTATTTATGCGGGAGTGTAGAAAATGTTCATTTCTTATACAATATGTCCCCCTAAGTTATTCTTCATGAAAAGTTCTGCATTATTTAAAACCTATTATAATACACTCAACAAATATCAAAATTTTTCAGTCATATACGGGGTTTATCTAAAAATAAGAGTATTACTCAAGAGGAAAGTTCCTTTAAATTTGACAATAACGAAAAATGTTACTAAAAAAAGTTGGATAATGTCGAAGCATTAGTATGATTAAAAATTAAATTTGTTTGTTTCTAACATTAATATGGGGTCTATTGAATAAAAAAAGTATTGGCTTTTACTTCCTCTTATTTAAGTATTTTCTTAGTATGAATTGAATAAAAGGTCAGTGACTACTTTATGTAAAATGGATTACTTATGGCCATAAGCTAACTCTTCTGGTTTGAAGGATTTTTCCAGTACTGGCTTATTTTTATTTAAATAAAAATAAGATCTGTCTTAAATTAGTAAGTTATAACTTGACGATTTTTAAGCAACCTATAAAGCATCCTTTTTTCCTACGGTAGTTGCTAGTATATTGTCAAACATGATGGACTTCATAAATGTTCGTAGCAGGAAGAACTATAGGAAGAGAAGAAGCATCAGCCCAAGCAAATCTGAGTAAGCTCTTGTTGCGTTTTGAAAGTGGAAGTGTAGACTATATTTCAGATTATTTTTTACCAGAGAAAGATGAATCCAGAGGAGGTGCACTTGCATCTCGGCAAAAGATGGAGATATTTCTACGATATGTTAGTGATACCGGATTTCAAACAGGTATTGGTGAAGATTTTGGCGTTCATCATACTAAAGTATGCAAAACCATAAGTGAAGTAGCTGATTGTATATTAGAAAAGGCTCACCATTGGATAAAAGTTCCATCTAATCTAGATGACATGGAAGAAGCAAGAGTTAAATAGTCGAATCGATTCCAAATTCCTACAGTCATTGGTCCTGTAGACTGCACTCATGTTCAAATTAAAAAACCACCAGAATTTGGCGATGATTTTATTAACAGAAAAGGATTTGCTAGCATAAATGTGCAAGTAACTTGTGATTTTAATGAATTGATTACAAGTGTAGACGCTCAACGGCCTGGAAGTGTTCACGATTCCAGAATTTGGAAACAAAGTTCCGTATATGAAAATGTGGCATGATTTCGGGGTAATTTCTGCCATCTCGGAGATAGTGGATATGGAATTGCTCCTTGGCTATTAACACCTTTTAAAAAGCATCAAAACCGAATTGAAGAATTATTCAATATCACTCACTCCAAGAAAGAGTTGTAATTGAGAGAATTTTTGGACAAGTAAAGCAAAGGTTTCCTATTCTAGGACACAAGGTTAAAACATATTTGTCAAAAGTTCCAAAAATGATTGTTTGCTGTGCTGTTTTACATAACATCAGCAAGCATTTACGAGATGATTTTGAGTTTGCATTAGATGAAATGAAAAGTCATGGAGACTCCGATTACGTGTGTGATGAAGCTGAAAATAGTACTACTATCCGTCAGAGAGGCAACGAAAAAAGTAAACACTTGTAAATATAAGTAAGTACTTATAAGTAATCACTCAAAATTCAAAAGATTTTTCCAGTATTTATTTTCGAGAGAGTTCTAGTTTTTATTCAAATAAAAATAAGTATTAGCTTCTACTTAGAAGTTTTAGCTTTTTCTTATAAGTTATGACTTGCAAATTAATACTTTTTTTTATTCAATTGACCCATGATGTTAATTTTATAAATGTTTGAATGTATTTTATTATTTGCAAAATAAATTATTATGTAGGTACTTATTTCGCGTTTTAAATGCAAAAAATATTAAAAAACATGGAAAACCTAAAAGATTGTCATGTGTTTCGTAATCACAAAAGATAAATATTCATTAAACAATGGAAACTTCAGTAAAAAATAAAATAATCTGAAGTTTCAATTTAAATGACTGTAATTACATATTTAATCGTAGTTTTTAATTCTGATCCACTTTTTTAGTAACATTTTTCGATAGTGTCAAAATTAAAGGTACTTTACACTTGAGTGAAACTCACATATATTTTGACAAACCTCGTATACAACTAAAAAATTTTCATATTTAATGACTGCATTCTAGGTTTTTTTAGATAATGCAGAACTTTTTATGAGGAATAACTTTTCTTGCTAAAATTAATAATAAAAAAGTTTTTCATATGATTCCAACTTAGGGCCGGTTTTACAAGAGAGATTTATACTAGGTATAGTTATACTGGGTATAAAGTTATACCAAAATTTATACCTAGAATAAAATTAGTTGGTTTTACGATGCTTTTTCACACCGGTATAGCAATTCTTACTCCAAGAATTGCTAGACCGGTGTAAAAAAGCATCGTAAAACCAACCAGTTTTAAACTAGGTATAAATTCTGGTGTAACTTTATACCCAGAATAACTATACCTAGTATAAATCTCTCTTGTAAAACCGGCCCTTAGTGGGACATATTGTATAAGTTGTAGTACAACCTTGGTAAATAAATGGAGAAAAAAAAACTTTCGTATTTAACACGTTGACTTAAGTCATTTTTATTTGGACATTGAACAATTGGGTCTGTCTTTTGTGGTAGTTACTGAGATTTTTTAGTTGCATTAAAAATGATTAAAATTACGAACTTTGGCTTATGGTCGGTCAAAATGCATTGTATTTTCTGTAAAACTTCCATTTTTCCTGTTTTCTCCAATCTATTATTCTAATTTAAGAAATTTCCAAGTGTAGGTTTTTAGTTTTTTAAAATAATGTAAGTAATAATAAGTTTTCATTCTTTTTTTAATTTCTTGGTAAATTAAACCACAATATTTTTAAGTTTATTCAATACAGTTCATACCAAAAACTTGATTTTTCCTCACAATTATTAAACGAGAAGAAGAAGAAAATGCCAAGAAAACCGTGAAAGTAAGTAAAGTTTGTCCAAAATCAAAAGAGGACCCCCGAAGCGTATATCTTGAAATTTAAAATGACTTTTTAGCTGAATACTCAACATATCGGTGGCCAATAATTCTAGAAACTTTCGACAAGTCACCATTTCATTTCTGTTATTCTGTCACTAGTTATGTCAAATGTCAGTTATATCTATTTTTGTTGATATTCGTTTAATTGTGTATGTCCATTTTCGATTAGATTTTTGTAGCATTTCTAGTTAGTTGTATCTCTATTTTTTCTAATTACTTTTTCCACTGACATCTGACATAACTAGTGACAGATAACAGAAATGAAATGGTGACATGCCAAGAGTTCGTAAAATTATTGGCCACCGATATGTTGAGTATTCAGCTGAAAAGTCATTTTAAATTTCAAGATATACGCTTCGGGGGTGTATCCATTATTTTAATAAAGCAATATAGATGTCCGCAATGATAAAAAACATTCAAAAATCTCATATTTTGAATGGTAGACCTTAACTGTCATTCTTATCAGCCTTTTAGGCTACAGAGCGTAGGTACCAAACCAACACAACAAAAATGCCAAACAATCTGTGGTATAATTTTAAACATTTACATTCCATTTTTTCTAAAAATTAAAATTTCAAGCTTGTTCAACATTTACAAAAATCCATAGACTACCCATTATTTGAATAATTTGTTTCAAACAAGTAATGAGTCACCTGTCACCGTCAATATTGTCATACTCTGTAGATACAGATTTGTTATATAGTAGCACTTTTTTTAGACAATGATAGTATATACTTCATAATAAAACTGGAATTTCAATTTATTGTTTTTCATGTTAAAATAAAAAATTAACTTCCTACATTGATGTAGATTTTATCTAGTAAGTGTGAAATCACAAAAAAAATTCTTAGGTCCACTTATTCCCCACCAAAAACACCGACAAACGGTCTTTTACATATTTTTTACAACAATTTTGGATAAACTACAACTGATCCAACATTTTCCGAAGCTATTTTAGCAACTACGCTTGTACGATGTCAAAAATCTACTTATTTCCGCACCTCCGCAAATAAATCGGAATCGAAACGCACAAAATACAGTAAATAACATAACTATAGACCTGACCCTGTGTACTACACTTAACATAACGATGACTCTGTTCTGGCCTCTGCCTACTGATGGTTGAAACAGGTGGTATCAGACCGATTGTTGGGTTGTGGTGGGAGAAACACTACAGTGTCAAATTGATTAACAATAATAACAATAACAAAGCCGAGTGCGATGAGTCTATAGTTGATATTATAAGAAATCTTAATTTTACAATTAACTTTATACCTACTTTGTATTTAAAAGCCGTGTCTTGAATCACTTGACGTACTTTACGTTAATCAATAATAATAGTGAAATCAATATAACATTTTTACATTGTTTTATTATCAACCTAAAACTGTTCTATTGTTATAAATTTGTATAAAAGTATAGACTCATTGTGTTTGCATGGTCACAAATACAGTAAACACATTGTATAAATGTGTGACAAATTATGATCTAATATTCACTAGATGTAAATACATGAAAAGTAATTATAAAATTATTGAACGAAACATTACTGTCATTAACTGTAAAGTATTTTTGTATGGTTACATTTTTAGCACCACTGTATACATCCACACAGGTAAACATAGAAAGTTCCCGAGGTGAGAGTCCTATCGGCATGAGAAACACACCGACTATTGTTAATATTATCATCTACTTTATATTATAACTGTTTAAAAAATCTCACTGCAAGCAACACCGCACGTGAGACTTGATATGCAGTGAAAAATTGAGTCGCGTGAACCCGATCCTCCATTTCATGTTTTTGTTTCAGACAGATTCACAAGTTGCAGGTTATACTGTATATATTTTGTTTTATCTGAATAAAATTATGTTTTTTATATAATTAAATGAAACGTTCTTTGTTTATGCCACTACAAAATAGCTATATGTATGTATACATATGTATACCCAAAATCATTAAAATTATCAAGGCCATTACCTCGTTATTTGTAAGTAGGTCTAAAATCGCTAAGGAACTATAATTACACTTCGTTTTAAATAAAATTACAGGAAAATATATTATCGTACTTACCCTAAGCCATCCTCCTTGGGCAGTAACAAGGGTATAAAGGAGATACAAGTCGACCTCCTTGCCACCTAGAGTAGGGGCCCGCTTAAATGGCGTCCTGTAATGACGCAAATATATCGTTATTGACTATTTATTGGATAGAAATGTAACAAGTTAGAACTTACCCTCGAATTTCATGAAAATGTTGCAAGTCCCGAAGGAAGACGTCGCGTTCCTTCGCGTACGTGGCCTGATCCTTGCCTAGAAAGTTAGCCATTATCACCCAAATTCCTTGTTTACTACACTACACCGCACGTGTCATATCGCTGAAACCGGCACCGGACGCGACCCCAAGACGTTGAAACAACGGTCCCGACGTCCGTTTGCTCACCTCCCGCAATTGGGGATGCTGGAAGCTGGCAGTCGTTGGCCAGGCAGTAGACGACTCCCTGCGCTAGCTAGCACGACATTGCACTCTGACCGTAAAAATGCGCAGAAACATTACTTTCGCAGCCACTACGCGATCTACAGTAACTACCGTTTAAAAGATGCAAAGTTTATAGATAAAATTCACTGTCTTGCATATTTTCACAACAATACTTTTAACGATTTGCTGCCAGCACACTCGAGACTCTTAACCCATGATGCTTGTCAAGAATTACAACATGGCTGCCGGTTCCCTGTTATTATCTAGGCGCGAATAAACTGTACTAACACGGCAAATATAAGTCCTTCCACCTCTGAACTACACTTATATGATGAATAATTTCTTAACTAATTTTGTTTGAATATTTTTAACCATTTGAACCACTTCATATTAAAAAAAAACCTTTAAAACTCCTTACGAGTTATTTTTGACAGCACAAAATATTAGTTCAAAATGACAAACTAATTGCTTCCAGTGGCGACATCTACAGCGTGTCATGGAAAACTATTAGACGGTAAAAAATTGAAGCTACTTTATACAAACTGCGGATGCGCTTCGTAAATTAGCAGATTTCTGTAGTTCAACTCAAACTATTATTATATTATATAAATTAAATGGATGTGTTATATCACAGAAATAATTGTTCAATTTGTAAAGAAGAAAGTGAGACTTTTTTTATCTCATCAGTTCTATATTTTATTAATAAATAAATAGTAAATATAGATCTTTGTTAAAGGGACATCTACAGGTATCTTAAGAAAGTATTTTTAAAATAAGTGCTGCCAGTGACAAAGATATGAAAAAAAGAAGGATTACTACATGTAGGAACTACTATTTATTGCCCAATGAACAATTTCATTAAAACTTTATCAGATCCGTACTCAGTAATTAGTAGTAAACTAGTTTAAATAATAATTTATTAATTAGATCTTATAAAAAACGTAACTTTGATAAATACTTATACATACCTAATTACAGTGAATAACAGCTGTAAGATATTTTCTATTTTTCAATCAAAATCGATCTCGGTTGCAATGTATTTAGAAACTGAACCATATTATTGAGTACGGATCTAATAAATGCTTACTGCTCAAGCTCAAAATAAACGTCTGTCTTAATCGAAGATGTCTTAATTTTCTTCTTCTTCTTTTAGCTCTTTTGATTGACAGTTCCATGTGTTGTGTTTCCATATTTGTATTAAACCAGTAGTGACCTTTTATTTTTCTTATGGTTTATAAACGAAAAAAATACCATTATGGTGATACCCATTTGAAGAAAAAGTGGAGAACAAAACGACGAACGAAAGATTTAGATGAGGTAGGTAAAATATAATTTTAAACATTTTTATAGGTTACTTACCGTCTGCTATTTCAGATTGATGAAGACTTGAAACCGGATAATTCCGAAAAATTATTGAATCAGGAAATTGACTTCGACAAGCCAGGTACCGCTCAACATTATTGTCTTCATTGTGCTAGATATTTCATATCAGATAACGCTTTAAAAGATCACTTTAAAACCAAAGTTCATAAGAGAAGATTAAAAGCATTAGAATTAGAACCGTATACCGTGGAAGATTCTGAAAGAGCTGCTGGTTTTGGTAATTGGAAAGCTCCTAGCAAAAGGAAGATTGAAACACAACCTTCGAAATCTGATAAAGAAGATTCAGAAGAGTCTTCAAGTAAGAAAATTAAAATTGATGATGATCCATTGTAAACATATTTTCAATCATAAAAGTATTAGTAGGTTTTATTCTTCTGCTTTGTATATAACAGGAGATAAAGCCCAAAAGACTTATGTAGTTTTATATCCGGTAATAGATTTTGAAAAGCATTTAATAAATAAAGATAAATTGGTAAAAAATATCACAGCTAGGAGATTACCAATAAACATTGAAAGTGTTATAAAAAAATGGACATTTTTTGAAGAAATTCTTAAACGTAAACATACTTTGGAGCTAACAAGGCAAGATATTGCACAAAATATATCCAGGTTATTAAAAGTGTCAGATGTGAATCAAGAAGAAGTCGATAAGTACAAATTACATAACAAAGTAGTGAAAGACGATCTTAAAAACCTTAAAGATTCATTTTATGAACTTGAAGAAACAACAATGCTGCAAATACTTGGTTTACCAAATGTTTTACATAATAAAACTCCACTAGATGTTGAAAATATTGTTTTAACACACTCGGAAACACCTCAAGGTAAAACTCCAAGTAACGTTGATATAGGAATTAGTAATGGTTACATTAAATATGTAGATCCTTTCACTTGTTACTTAAAATCAGATGCAGCACTTTTGGAACTCAGTGTACTTGAATATTTTAGAAAAATGTTGTTGAAAAATAGTTTTCTACAATTTTCAAATCCAAATTTCTGCAGGACAATTATCGCTGAAGGATGTGAGGAAATTTGTTGTGGAAGTGAAACAGTTTTAACTCTCGAGGAAAAAGATACTGATGAAAATAACCTCAACAAACTACATTTATGCGGTTCTGGTACATTAAAATCGTTTATGGCATATTTTGCAAGACATGCTCTCAACCAAGTAGCGTTGCCTTTGAAATATTTCTCACTTGGACGAGTTTATCAGCCTGTTAATACAGTTGAAGTTCCTAGTGTCTTTAATTTAACTCAGCATACTGTCGTTGATATTTTTTGGGCTGATTTGGAAGAAAAAAGTGAAGATATAGAAAGTGTGGTTAAGTTAATTTCGGAAATTTATAGTGTGTTAGGTTTTCATTATCGTATTGTTATTCTACCAGCAAGTGAATTAAAAAAAGCTGAAAGTTTAAGAATATCGATTCAGATGTTTTCGAATTTTCAACAAGAGTATATTGAAGTTGGAAATGTATCTTTTTACGACACTTATGTAAGTAAAAGATTGTTGTTTACTTATAGTTTTAATAAGGAAAGAAAGTATCCAAAAATTATTTCAGGTCAAATATTAAACTTCCACAAATTTATAGGATGTGTTTTCGAGAATTTTTATGATGAAAACTTACCTTTGTTAAATGTATGTTTAAAGGAAAAAGTTGTTGAATTAAATAATAAATAAACCAGTTTTATTGATTTTATTTCTTCACATTTTAGTAACAGGTTTTAAACCGAGAATTTCAAAACACTTTTCCAACATAGCAGCATAAATTTCAGCATCTTTGTCAGCTTCTAAATTGTATTTTGCGACGTCTTGGTCCGTAATACTGTGTATTTTATGAGAAAAATAAATAATATTCAAACATACCGATCACATTCAATTATTACCTTAAAAAAATGTCTGAACATAGCTCTGAGTTTCCCTCTTCTAGTTTTTTTGTAAAAGTTTCACCACTGAGCACTCTATGCCACAGGGTACACCATCTAACAGACGAAAGCTTTGTCGATTCCTTTGAAGTCGTCGAGGCTTGACACATAAACTACTTGATACACTGAGAAAAGTAACACTACACTAAGAAAAATAGTGTTGATGAACATCCCTCACAATTATTAGGTCTATTGGGAAAAGTAGAATTCGATAGATGGCGCTCTGAAATGTCAATTTCATCTTGACAACGAGTAAAACAAATCAGCTGCCGTATAAGTTCTTTGATATTTAAGTGGTTTTATTTTGCTGTTTTAGTTATTTTCAGTGTGTGTTTTGTAAAACTTTTGCTTTTTCTTTGATTGTGCTTTAGTATTTTGTGTTGTTAAAATAAATTTTGACTCCTAATATTTTTATTTTTGGAGTAATAGGTATGGTTAATATTTGTGAAAAGTACAACAAGCGTTCAATTAACTGTTTAGTTTTAGGTCTGATTTCGTGTTATTATTTTATTTTTGATATAATTATATCTACAAAAGTTGCAGGGAAGGTAGGTTTGTATTGAGTGAAAAGTACAACAAGCGTTCAATTAACTGTTTAGTTTTAGACCTGATTTCGTGTTTTTATTTTATTTTTGATACAATTATATCTACAAAAGTTGCAGGGAAGGTAGGTTTCTATTGAGTAATATTTTTAATCTTTCATACCGACTTATTTTCTCTTTGATCTGCAATGAAAACAAAAAATAGAATAACATAACCTCTTCCATAATATCTCTGATTATATAAGAATATTACCTCAGAAATGATGAGAGTTGAGTTAAATAGAAAAACACAGTTTTAAACTTGTCACTGACACAAAATTAAACAAATAAAGTACGAATTCACGGTAATTACGTTGACATGAATATAATACAAAAATAATGCAAAACGAATTATTTTACTCGTTGCCGTTAGTTACAATTTTCTCCGCCAGAGGTCTCATCGAATTCTACTCCGCCCAATAGAATATTTTTTTAATTACTTACACCTTATTATTCATCTCATGTGTGTAATGAGAAGTGGCTCATTTTTAACCTAAGCCAGTACTCTTAAGGAACTAGTGAGAATCTCACCAATGAGATAGGTGTATTGCATGGTTGCCTAAAACATGAGAGTTTCAAATTTGTCGTATTTTTAAATGCAATAGTGAGATCTGAGTGCCGATTCTCTGGCCAGGGAACAGCGCTCCCCAAGAGAACACATTTTTTGTCATTATTTCGTTTGATTACTCAGTCATTTCAGTGACAAGGACAAAAGATCTCTCCTTTCAGGGAGCGCTGTTCCCTGGCCCGAGAATCGGCACCCAGCAATATCACCGGACGAAATCCGCTTTTGGCGAGATTCTCTATCGGTCCGAACCATGAGAGATTGAATCTCTCTCGTTTCAGGCAACCCGTAATGCATCAATCTCATTGGTTAGATTCTCACTAGTCTCTTAAGAATACGGGCCCAGGGGGTCTATTCTCAAACAGTGACATTTTTGTCGCATGCGAGATTTTACGTTTTTGTATACATCCTTGTTTGACAAAAGTATAATCTCGCATGCGACAAAAAATGTTAGTTTGAGAATAGACCCCCAGATCTTAAAATAATATACGGTAAACTGAGGGGAATGAACGGAAGTGTCGACTTGACATTGACAGATAAACTAATTAATTCACGCATGTGCACACAAATTTGCGATCACGAAACCTACTTTCTTTCGCCTCTTGTTAGATGGTGTACTCTGTGGTTTCACGAATAGGGCATGTCCACGTGACGTCACAAACTATTTTAACAAAAGTCTGGTGGTAAAACCACAGAATACACCAGGTGTATTCTGTGGTCTTACCACCAGAGTATTGTCAAGTGTCGTGGACATGCCCTATAAAATGGAAGTTAGGAATGAAAGGAAAAAGAAGAAGAAATGAAAACATAAGCTAAATAAATAAACCAGTTTTACTAATTTTATTTCCTCACATTTTAGTAACAGGTTTCAAACCGAGAATTTCAAAACACTTTTCCAACATAATAGCAGTAATTTCAGCCAGCAAAATTCTACCGATATTAACTTTAACAATGTCTCCGGAAGAATCTTTCTCGATACAATAACAACAATCGTAAAATTCTGTAAAAGTAGTCGAAACTTCGTAGACATATTCACACAAACTGTGCAAAAACAAATCCTTGGTAATTTTAAGAAGAACGTCCGGGAAACGAAGTAAAACTTTAGCCAACTTCCACTCTTTTTCGTGATCCAATGAAATGGTGTGCGTTTTACTAAGCTCTTTTATTTTGTCTGATGTAAAATTGGCCGTACGAGCTATGGATCTTATACGTGTTAAAGCATAGAGAAGGTAAACCGCTGTGTTTCCTTTATCTTCCAACATTTTATCAAAAGAAAATATATACTCGTGATTTCTATTATGGGAGAGATCGGCGTATTTAATACAACCATAAGCGACGGATTCTTGGGCTTTTCTCAATTCTTCAAGTGTTAAAACCTAAAATAAACTTTATTATACAGGGTGTTTAATTGGGAAAGGGACTAACTTTAACTGTAGATGGAGATCACTTTGGTGCTTCCAAAGACCTATATTTAATGTTTCTTCTGCACTTTATAACCTATATACAGGGTGTTTTATAAATTTATCCTATTTCTTTCGAACTTTATAACTTCCGAGTTACCCTGTATATTATTTTGAAATTTGGTACACGTAATAACCATTAACTAGGAACTCCATCAAAAGCGTCTTCAAAAAGATAATGCAGGGGTCCGTTGAACTATAAGGAAACACGAATTTTTGACTGATTTTGCGAAAAATCGATAGCACTCACCCATTTTGAGAATAATCCGTCAAAAAATTTGCGGGTTATACATATTTTGCTGAGAAAAATCCAAAAAAAGATTTTTTTTCGCCACTTGAGCCATCACTTTTGGACTAGTTATTTTATACAAACCACAGTTTAAATGTATTGCACTGTACGGAAAAGTGATCAATAACATGTGTTTTCGCTAATTATAACAACATTTCAGTTAGTTTCTTCATATTATTGTTTAAATTACCACTTTTATGAATATATATTTGACAGGCTACAAAAAACTTTAATACATCAAGTGATACTTTATATAAAGAATACCCATTTCTCAAACTAGATAAACTAAAAAACTTTGAACAAACTAAACTTATTTATAAAATACAGAATAACCTAATTAAAACCAATGTGCAACTAAAATAAAATAAAGACTATCATAATTATAACCTACGAACTAAAGAAAGACTCAGAAATAACTTTGCAAGGACAAAAAAAGGACAGGACTCTCCTATTTATCGAAGTATATGTACATATAATGCTGTACCAGAGACAGTTTTTGGAGGATGTGAGAAAGTTGTGTACCATAGCCTCAAGAAATTTTTCAAGGATCAGAGACAATAATTTATTGATCAGTATTGTAAAAACCTAACTCATATATTTTTTATTATTGAATCTGTTACTATACATTAAAAGCTAAGGCCTCGGTGCCAGATTTATTGTAATCTGATTAGAGGTCAGAAATAAATGTTTTTCAAAAAAAAATCGATTATTCATAACAATCGATTATTTCCGATTAATCAAAGATAATCGATTAATTGCAAATAATCGATTGGTCGGAAATAATCGATTAATCGAAAATTGATTATTTTTCGAAACGTTGAAAATAGAGTTTCAACATACATCTCGTGATCAAGAGCTCTTATAATATTCAACCAATTTTTTCCCTAACTCACGCCTCTAAAAAAATTGACAATTTGGAACTTACGAAAATATTTTGAAGTTTAAGACCTCAAAAAATTGTCAAGATATTCTCAAGGCATCAGTTATAGGGAACAAAGTAATTAAATACAATTGTTCTTGATAACGATAGGTGGTAAAAGCTATCGAAACGTTGAAGAATCAATCACAAGGAACCTAGAGAAGATATTTGGAAGTACTTAAGATTCTGATATTGAATTACGTTGAAATAATTATTCAGAAAATACATTTTCTAATCGTTAAATTGATTATTTTCGATTAATCGAGTATTTCCTACTATTTCCAAATATTCGATTCTCTCGATTAATCGATCATTTTAGATCATTCGATTAATTGATTATTTGCGATTATTTGATTAATCGATTATTTTCAAAAATATGTATAGATTAATCGATTATTTTTCAATTAATCGATTATTTTGCCCACCCTTAGTAAAGACCACTAAAAAAACTGATTACAGGGCCGTACTTAGAAATACTCATTCAATATGTTTCGAATATTTCGAACACCCTGTATGAGAATATGTATCTGGAAACTATGTACTTCTACATTTAGAATAACAAGAGTAAAATAGGAGAAATAAATTTATACTGCAATTTTTGTAGGTTAGACGTTCTTCGTTTGGACAATGTTGTTAGAATTTCTTGTTTTCTATTCATGTCAATAAAATTAATAAAAATATCTCCGTATTTTGAAGTATAAATTTATTTCTCGTATTTAACTCTTGTTATTCTGAATGTAGAAGTGCAAAGTTTCCAGATACATATCCTCATACAATGTGTTCGAAATATTCGAGACATATTGGATGAGTATGTCCTAACTACGGCACTGTAATCACATTTTCTAGTGGTCTGTTCTCGTTAACATACACACTCAATTGAATTTCTAGGATGCTTCTTTAGATGCATTAAATAGATTTCATTTCAAGCTGTGTGTGTGTGATTTGGTTTACCTTGGCTGCGGATACTATGTCCATTCGCCAGCTCAACATTTTGCTCAAGGAAGTACATATTTTTTAAAATTAAATCTTATACCTATTCTACTATGATACATTTTTTTATCTACATTTTAGAATTCACACCTTTTTTTATTTTACAATTTTTTTTTCTTTTTTTTTATTTATTATTTTTTTTTCTTTTTATTATTATTATGTTTTTTTTTATTTATCAATTTTTTCCCTTTTTTTTATAATTAATTTTTTTCCTTTTTTATATAATTAATTTTTTTTTCTTTTTATTATTATTATTTTTTTTAACAACAGGGACACTGCGCTTAGAGGTCGCTCAGAGCGATTTCAACAAACAAAGAGTGCATAAATTATTACTTTTACGGTAAATTTTTGGTAGTAAAATTGTCTGTGGAAAAATAAAAAGGAAATATGTAGATTCGATTTTTCAAACTCTTCCCAATTATAAAGAGCAATTTAAAAAAAATCTATATACAGGGTGTTGTTTTTAGGAAAGACGAGTTTTGAGATTTTTTGTTGATCCAGACCTGCATTATCTCTTTGAAGATGCTTTTGATGGAGTTTCTAGGTAATGGTTATTACGTCTACCAGATTTCAAAATAACATACAGGGTAACTCGGAAGTTATGAGGTTCCAAAGAAGTAGGATAAATTTATAAAACACCCTGTATCTCGGTTATAAAGTGCAGAAGAAACATTAAACATAGGTCTTTGGAAGCACCAAAGTGATCCCCATCTACAGTTGAAGTTAGGCCTTTCCCAATGAAACACCCTGTATCAAATTAATACAGTAAGAGTAGATAGCCTAAGA
>CAJUYI010005738.1:0-15069 GCA_910591695.1 Galerucella pusilla
GTGTCCAGCAACACCACATATTCAGAGGCCCTACCACACCTATAATCAACCAAAGTATTCATCTACGATACATTCATTACACCGTAATGAAATCTCATAACATACACGTGCGTTTTAAGAAGAAAACTCAAACTTCTTGGTTAAATTAAATTACAGTTAAGTTTTCATTCACGTACTACTTTATTTGGTTTATTTACATACTTTTAATTAATGAAAAAACGTAAAAGCTTTTTATCATTAGAGAAATACATTTTAGTTTAAAACAGTGATGCCCCTTAATGTCGGCAACACATTATACGATTTCTAAAAAAAAATACTCGTTTCCTTGATATGGAAATAAGCGTCATCTCATTTATGCTGTCAATTTTTGTAACTAAATATAGTATCCGAACATTTTCTCAACTTTACCTACGAATATGTCTGTTAGTAGTAAAAAGATGAAATTATGAACACTCAGAAAAAGTAAAATACGTTACACGAGCTGTAATCCCATTAAATACTCATGAAATTTATTTTACATTTCGTGCCTAATGGGTTACTTACAACTCTTCTTACGTAATATACTATTACCCAACTAGTGCGAAAAGTGATACTTTTCCGCAAGCTATTACTGATGACCGAACGACGCTTTAGCGAGTTCGGCCTGCAATCGCGTGCGCAAGAGACACTTTACGCACGTGTGAGGTACACTATTTTTTCTACTAGCATGCGAAAAAAACTCAAAAGTTAACATAAAGAAACATTTCTCACTAAATACATAGGTATCAAAAAATCAATTATTATTATTCGACAAATATTAAGCTTATTTGATCTGTCTAGTATTTTATGCGGTGGTTTGACTGCATTTTTTTATGTTTGTAGTAACCAGGTCATTGGGATATATTCAAGCTTCAAGCACAGATTATAAAGAGAACAGATAAGAATCCCGGTAAAACATCAAACGATTTTCAGCTCCGTCGTCAATGACCTTGGACCTTTAACTCGGTATGGCCGCGATGTTGCCAGTTCAAAATATTTTCTGAATTTCTCACCAAATTGCACTGTTGACTCGGGGACAATAACAATTTCTTGTGAGGCAGTCGAAGACTTCCCACAAATTTCTAGGCTACAGAAGGCACTCTCAAACGACCACCATAAGAGTATCGGCATCCTGACAAGGGAAAATGGCGACAAGGCCGCCAACCTTCAAGAGAGCGCTGAGATTCTTATGGAAACTCACTTCCCAGGTTCTGTCTTTCCTGGAACGTCAAACTGGACGGAAGTACCAACAACACCCTCACAATACGACTGGAAATCTGCTAGTGCAGTAATTGATGAGGATAAGATAAGGTGGGCCATATCGGGCTTCTCCCCCTTCAAGTCACCAGGACCTGACGGAATAAGACCAGCCCTACTTCAATGGGGAATGGATATTCTTATGCCGCACCTGGTTGGAATTTTCAGAGCCTCTTTAGCTCTGAGGTATATTCCCAGTAAGTGGAGAGAAGTACGAGTGGTATTTATACCCAAACCAGGTAGGATGGACTACACCTTACCAAAAGCATTCCGACCAATTAGTCTCACATCGTTCTTTTTAAAAACAATGGAGAGGTTATGCGAGCGGTATATAAGAGATGAAGTGCTAGTTCACAACCCACTTCATCCAAATCAGCATGCATATACTCCGGGAAGGTCCACTGATTCGGCCCTTCACCAAGTGGTTGGCAGAATCGAAAGATCATTGGACAACAAAGAATCCACCCTGGGTATATTCATAGATATTGAGGGAGCGTTTGATAAAACAACCTTTCCAACAATTACCCAACAACTCAACTCCAGGAATGTACCTCTGGTAGTAGGAGAATGGATACTCAAGATGCTCTCTAGTAGAGCAATAAGTATCAATGTAGAAGACATCACAGTACGAGGACTGGTCATGAGGGGATGTCCACAAGGAGGAGTCTTATCACCCCTTCTGTGGAACATAGTCCTAGACACCCTGATTAATCACCTCAACAACAATGGATTCTACACAATTGCATACGCAGATGACATAGTTATCTTGCAGACTGGCAAATTTGTGAACACACTGTGCGACAGAGCGCAGGATGGGCTTAAATTAATTGAAAAATGGTGTAAGGAACACTCACTGTCGATCAATCCCAGAAAGACTGAGATGGTCCTTTTCACCAGGAAAAGAAGTTTATCGGGTTTGAAACCTCCCGAAATCTTCAAAAGCAAACTAAACTTTTCGGAAGAGGTGAAATACCTTGGTATTACCCTCGACAGGAAACTAACATGGAACTCTCATCTACACAACAGAGCAAAAAGAGCATATGTGGCTTATGAGCAGTGTCGGAGGACAGTGGGACGCACATGGGGTCTGTCACCCCGTGTGGTCACCTGGATCTACACTGCAATAATAAGACCCATGTTAACGTATGGAGCAATTGCATGGGGACCGAAAGTTCTACAAGCAACGGCCATCCAAAAATTATATCAAATACAGCGAATGGCTTGTCTGAACATCACAGGAGCCATGAGAACAACACCAACCGCAGCAATGGAACTAATTACTGGTCTGACCCCTCTGGACCTGCACGTCAAGGAGGTTGCGTTAATGGCCATGGTACGATTGCGCACGGCTGGTGTAAACCCCGAAGTAGGAGTGGGCCAATTGAGGTTGAGCCTATGGCAGGAAGCGCTCACTGCGCTACCTTTGCTGCAGGCAGCCAACGATGCAATTGAACCCAGGTTTCTGTTTAACAAACCCTACAAAATTCAAATAAAACAGAACACAGAACCAGACGCTGCAAATGCAATACGCATTTATACAGATGGTTCAAAAATGAAAGAAGGCTCAGGATGTGGAGTTTACTCGAGAGCACTGAGCCTCAAGATTAAGTGGGGAATGGGAAACAATACCAGCGTGGTTCAAACAGAACTGGCTGGTATCTCAATTGCCACAAAAGAACTAACCAGAAGAGGAATTTCTGGAAAAAACATAACAATCTGCACTGATAGTAGACAAGCCCTATTAGCCTTGAACAGACAACGTGTTATATCGAGGCTAGTACTAGAGTGCCACCAAGATTTAGCTGACGCCTCGGCAGATAACAATATTATCCTGAGGTGGGTTAAAGGGCACGACAGGAGTAAAGGAAATCGCATTGCTGATTCTTTAGCCAGGGAAGCCGCTGGACTGAAAATTCTAGGACCCAGTGACACCTACGGCCTAACGACTTCGACAATTGCGGAACTAGCCAAACGTTACACCCATACTCAATCCCTTAAGAGATGGGATGGAATCAAAGGATGCAGTCTTGCCAGGATCACCCTGGGCGACCCTGGAAAGCTGGCGCCGAAGAAATATTTGGCGATGACCAGGAAAAACCTACGTTTAACAGTAGGATTTCTGACTGGTCACTGTCAACTAAGGAAACACCTCCATACTATGGGGTTAGTGGACACACCTCTATGCAGGATGTGTGAACAGGAAGATGAAACTGTCAGGCATGTCTTATGCGAGTGTCCGGAGTTATCGTCAATAAGAGAGTGTGTGTTCGGTGAGTCTTGGCCTACACCTGCCGATATAAAGGAGATGTCTCCTAGTGACCTGACCACCTTCCTGAGAAGGACAGGATGGACAATGACCTAGGAGGACAACTCCTCGGGAGGATGTACAATGGGTCACATGTGGCCTAAGTGCTGTGAGCCTACACACTCACCCTCCCCACTCTACAGATACAGATACAGAACAATTTCTAGTGCCGGGTCTAGTTTTTTTTGGAAGTTTCCACTAAATCTTCAAAAATGCGAGATGAATTGAAACAATAATCATAATCGAATATATATTTATCTATTTATTGAATACCTATATGAACATACCTAAGATTTGTTATAAATACACATAAATTCAAAAGTTTTGCATCACCTTCTTCGGATGCGAAGGATTTTTTTTGCGCTAACAATTTTTTGTTGGCTTGTTAATCAATGTTTACCATTTCAATATGTTCCATATTTTTTGCAATATACAGATGTTTACAGTTTTTTTTGTAAGATAACAATTTTAGTGCGATCATTTTAACATTCGAGGCATTTGATTTTTACGATTTTAAGTGCAAACATAAATCGTCAAGTCATAAGTGAGATTGTTCGTGCAAGAATAGTGCTTTAGTTGAAGAAGGTCATTCTCAAAGGTTCGTGGCAAACAGAGTTGGCGTTTGGCAAAGTGATGTGTCTCGAGTATGGAACCTTTATCTCCAGACCAATTCTCTTCGTGATAGACCTAGAAGCGGTAGAATACGTGTTACTAATTAGCGGCAGAACCGCTATATCCACTTAACTATCCGAAGAAACCCGACCATGGAAATACCAGCACTCCAAAGAGATATGAGACATGCGTTGGGAGTTCAAGTATCGATCTCGACATTACGAAGACGAATACATGCGACAATTTTGAGGTGTCGCCGACCAATAAGAGTGCCCAGACTACAACCTGAGCACAGAGTTCGCCGACTGCAGAGGGCTCAAGAACACGCGGCCTTGCCTGAAGAATTTTGGAATTCGATGTTATTTTCCGACGAGACAAGGATTTGTTTGGTACAAGATAGCCATCGAATAGGTGTGTGGCGAGATGCAACGAGAGTTGCTCAGCTTGCCCATGCTCGCCCCGTGCCGCCCTTCAGAGGAGGAAGTGTTATGTTTTGGGCTGGTATCATGTTAAATGATCGCACAGAATTAATACATGTGGAGGGAACGATGACTGGTGATAGGTATCTCAAAGAGATTCTACATTCTCACGTGAGACTATAGCGCGCAGCTGTTGGCAATTCCTTCGTTTTTATGGACGATAACGCCTAACCTCATCGGACCAGATCTGTAAATGAGTATCTTGAAACTGAAGGGATCAATCGTTTGAACTGGCCTGCCTATCTCCTGACATGAATCCCATTGATCATGCTTGGGACATGCTAGCCAGAGTAGTGGCAGCACGCAGAAATCCACCCAGGAGTGTACATGAGCTTGTTCATGCGGCCCAAGAAGAATGGCGAAATATTCCTCAACAGAATATCAATAATTTGGTAAACAGCATGGGCAGGCGACTTCAAGCTTGCATACATTCTAGAGGTGGAAATACTCTTTATTAAAAGTTCTCATGCAGGTTCTCACTTAACCTTTTCTTTAAAAAGAATCAATTTGTATTTAATTTCTACGAATACTTTTTATATTTAAAGCAAGTTTTTATTGGATAATAAAAATTTTTTACAAACATACACGTTTTCTTTATTGAAACTAATTATTTGATTCATCTCTGATCCATTTATAATGAACACATTTTTTTTTCGGAGATTTAGGGTGACGCAAAACTTTTGAATCTATGTGTAGTTATTTCTCTTGGGAGATTAATTAATAAATACATTTTTAGATAACACAAATAATTACAAAAATCAACCAATAGTACAAATAATCATCAATTTATTTATTATCAAAGGGAATACATTATACACCTATGCAAGGGAAAATTTTGATAATAATTTGTAGCACCAAAGTTAATATCAAAAACTTTAAAATTTCTTTTATCATAGGCCGGGATATAAAATTATAAATATACTCTCATCCTTTTTTTCTTATTCTTTTGGGAATCAAACCACAATAATGTTTTTTATTTTTTATTTCGACGTATCGGTAGCGTTCCAGCTACCGTTGTCAAGATTAAGTAGTAATAAAATTGATAAAAAAAATTTTGGTCCCTATCTGACACAACGAAAAAATATGACAACTAGACAATCAATAATATTTTGAAGTTTAAGACTGCAAAACTTTGTTGTCAAATTTTATTAAGGTCCATTCATAGTAGATCACACCTCTGGTAAAATGTGGAATAAAATATTTTATTTTATGACATTCTAACGATATGATAGTCTACTAGAAATGGAGTCCAGTGAAGTGCACGTTCCAGGAACGGTTTTTATTGGGATATCTAGATATTACTACTTAATCTTGACAACGGTAGCTGGAACGCTACCGAAACGTCGAAATAAAAAATAAAAAACATTATTGTGGTTTGATTCCCAAAAGAATAAGAAAAAAGAATAAGTAATGCCACAAGGAACTTACAAAAGATATACTCTCATCCCTTGGAAATCGGAAGAACTTTATTTTTCTTTCCGAATAAAATTTATTTGGACAGTCTCTGTATGAACAATACACTTCGCCGTGATGTTTATTTATTTTATAAGAATAAAAGTCTATACCACTATATTTTTATAGTTAATATTACCACAACGCACAATCGATTAGTCAAATAACACAGTCAATATCACCGATTGAACACCTTCAAACAATGAAGCAAACAAAAATGGCGTTATGAACTTTGAGCATGTTTTGAAGTTTTGATTATATTAGGTTAGGTTAGCCGTCACCGTTATTGTGCATGGTTGCCAAGGATGTGGTTTGTGGAAAAAGTGGATATTTATGGTATGATTTTTATACATTATAATCTTTTTAATTGTATAATTCTTTTAATGTTAATAAAATTGATTTAAAACAAGTAATTAATCGAATATTTGTATCTGTATAACTATCACACTTAAAAAAATGCTTATAAAATATTTGACCTATGATCGTAAATTGAAGGAAATATTATGCAAATTGACAACCCTGTTGAGAAATATCGCGAAGCAGCCCGAACGGAGTCGATGGGCATTTAAATGGGTATGTCCACCCATCTCTCTCTCTTTTTTTACTGTTCTCTGTCAAGCTTTCGTGTTCTCCTTATAATCTGTGCTTCGAATGGAATCTTCGTAGAACATCGTTCATCGATATCCTAAATATGGTCAAGCGCAGTACGGGCCCTGAGGAGGAGTAGCTCAAGTTGAAAGTAGTGTTGTTTGCTTCGACTATGTTTTGTAGGAAAGCTCAGAATTATACTTCATTTGATAGTTTTGCTCAGGAATATTTGTATCAATGTCACGACGAATAAAAACGTTACAGGCACAAAACAAATTTGATAACACTGATAAAGGACAAAATAAAAAATATCATTCCTACTTTTAAAAATGATTACTCATTCGGAAAAGAAGCAGCTGATTCCGTTGAATCAAATATTTGTTATTCAGCCACCCCAGGGCTTCATTATAAAAGTTGATGTTGTTGTGACACTCGCGCATAATAAACAGCCGAAATTTTAACACTCCGGGAGCAATGATGGATTATTGAATTCAGTATATTTCTCTTTACATTGGCATTGAATATCTCACGTTGGACGGACATTTAAAAATTGGAACAAAAAAAAGAGTAATTAACGTGTCAAAAGTTAAATTTCAATCCATGATAACTTTTCTAGTGATATCTGAAGCTGACATCACAACCGTAGATCAAAGAATAATGGTTCAGTTCAAAAAAGCACAATTCTATTCAATTCAATAATGTACTGGTGAGGTCTACTTTATTACATTTGAAAGAGTCATTTCATGGCAAAATATGGATGAATTTTGGTTAAAATGTGAATAGTAAAGAGACTGATTTAATAATAGGAGAAACAATTTTAATTTTTAGTTTCGATTTCTGGACTAAAACTCCTTCGTTTTGTATTATAAGCGTGTGTTTAATATTGGATTTGTATAGTTTGAACAATGTCACTTCTACTTTCATTCTACAGTACAAAGATATATTTACTGTTAATTATGGTAAGATGGCGACAAAGTCCTTACTTTTCATTCACACTAGCCCAAAGGACCCCGTGCTTTTCTTATGACAAAGTGGCGTCAAATGTTATGAATTTTGGATATGATGTTGTACTCGACTTCTTGACCAAAAGTGTCAATTGGTCCAATCCAATCCTATTACTAGTTTCCGATATACAGGGTATTAAAGTTGAAAAATTCTTGTTTCTTGTGACCACGTAATTTTATTATTAACAAATAAATATGCATATTCAAATGATAGTACCATTGATATGCTCCAGTTTATCGTAAACTCACACATAAATAGTTCAAAATGTCAACATATACAGGGTGAAACACAATTATAGGTACAAGGACGAATTTTTGGAATTCTGAAAAATTCTTATATTTTTTTTTCGGGCCGAGATGGGAAACTTATGTTCGACTGGGTCCTCAACCAGTACCCAGACAGTGTTGGACTCATCCCCACGGAGATGCCTACCAACCAAACCCACCTCAAACTCACCGTTACTCACGCCTTTCAAGTTCAAGTTTTTTTTATTATTTCCATAGTGAAGTACATATTGATAGTAAAGTGATATTTGTAGTTATACTTAAACATACATAAAGACACCTAATTGAGCATTTCACCTAGGCATGTCTGCCGGTTTTGTTACTACTCAATCAGGTAGTATTTACTCTGTACGTTATATATTTAAATAGCTAATATTGAATACAAAAAAATAAGAAGAAAAAACAAAACAAAAAAAACTAAATTACAGTGCAATTAAAGTTATGAGACGAACAAATGTAGACAATCAATAAAACTAAATAATGTATAATAAAAAGAAGACATACTCACGCAAGGAAGTAGTAGACAAGACCATGAACAATACCAGTAGTTTATATGTTATTAAGTCATTATATCAAATATTTCATTTTGGTTAGTTATTAGATGATTTTTCAATTCAATTTGGAATTTCTTCAATTTTTTTATTTGTCTGAGGTGAATCGGGGTTGTATTAAAAAATTTTGGACCGAAGAAAGATGATGATCTTTGACTAACTGATTTTTTAAAGAATTTTAGAGGTATCTCTATATTAGTAACTGATCGGGTTAAATGGGTATTTTTGTGGTTATATTTTTTGCCGCTTTTGTATACTCACTATACATTGATAAGCAAAAAGTAGTTTAATGTTAAGTATCCTCGATTCATTATACAATTTTTTCGTTGAAAATAGCTTTCCTTTTTTTAGGATGATTTTGAAAATAGTGTTTTGTGTTGTCTCTAAAATTTTAATAGTGCTGAGCTACTATACAGTATCTTAATAAAGATTCCACCAGAGAATTATAAAGTATTAGTAAATTTTTCTTTGAAAGAATTTCTCTAAGAACATAAAATTTATGCATTAAGGCTCTCAATCTATTGCTAACATGGACAATATATGTTGTGACCAGCGTAGGTGTTGGTCAAGTATAACACCTAAATGTTTAATTTGGGACACTTTATGTATTAGGGGGCAGTTACAATCGATTTTTTGACAGTCATTAGTGTGCAGTTTAATTTCAAAGTTTTCAGGTTGTTTAACGATGGTTGAACTGATAGTAATACATTTTGTTTTCAACACATTTAAGGTTAGTAGATTATCATTTAACCATAAACTTATCTTCCCCAATGCTGTTTCTGCGGTAAGTTTGACCTCTTGCCATTCTTCACCAGTGAAATTAATTACAGTGTCATCCGCGTAGCATATGACTTTACCAGGGAAGTTATCAATTTGTGTAATGTTATTCATATACACGAGAAAGAGAATTGGTCCTAATACGGTCCCTTGTGGAACACCCACCTTTACTAGGGAATTAGAGCTTCTGTCTTTTCCGATTTTTACGCGCTGGGTTCTGTTTGATAAATAGTTCTTAATGAGTTCTAGTGCTACACCTCTTATGCCATAGTTATTTAGTTTGTCAAGTAGAATGTTATGTGAGACGGTGTCAAATGCTTTGGCTAAATCGAGAAATACTGCAAACCATTTCAATGAATCATCTACTGCGCCAACCGTCTTTTCTAAAAAATCAACTACTGCATCTTCAGTGCTTAAATTTTGTATAAACCCGTACTGACATTCTGTTATAACATTATGATCATTAAAAAAATGTTTTAATCTGCTTTTAACCGCATTTTCGGATATTTTGGCTAAGTTATTAATTACTGAAATTGGCCTATAGTTGGTTAGTTCTCCAGGGTCACCGGATTTGTATACAGGGGTAACAACAGATTCCTTCCATTGATTTGGAATTTTTCCTGATTGAAAGGAGAGATTAATAATATGCGTTAATGGAAGAGTAATATATGTATGTATGTTTTTATTGTAGTTGCTGTTAGATTATCTGGGCCAGGTGCAGAGTTATTCTTTAATTTACTTATTAAAATAATTACTTCATTTTCTCTTATAGGTTTTAGGAATATATTCGATTCAACCGTATCCTTTTTAAGAAACTTATCTGGAATTTTAACTTTATTTATTTCATTAGCCATATTTCCACCCAAATTTGTAAAAAAATTGTTGAATGCATCTGCTTTTGATTTATTCTGGATGATGTACTCATTTTTTTCTGACTTTATAGATATATTTTCAATTTGCTTAGACTTTTTTGTACTTCCTGTAATGTCATTTATAACCCTCCATATTTTTTTGTAATTATTTCCGGCTTGTGTGATTTTATTTTGATAATGTTCGTTTTTTGTTTTTCTTATTAGGAAATGAAGTTTATTTCTATAGCTTTTATAGTGGTTTTCGAGCTCTAGAGTATTTGAATCACTACCCTAGCATACTTCAAGACGGGCACACACTCTCCATCATCTTCTTCCTTCTATCACTCCTACCTCTCTCATGCCATAGCGAGTCCTTCTCATCCCCTAATCATGCTCTCTACTACGCCACTTATCTCCATCCATTCCTTCCCGTTTCTCAACATGATCTCCACCATATTTTCCCAATACGCTGCCTCTCCCAGTTTGTTTTCTAACTTCTTCAAGACTTCCTCATTCTTCCAACATCTAAACACATCCTCCACTTCACATCTCTCGACCCATGCCCTGTGAGCACCTGCGTAAAGAAGTGGTTCACCTCTTCAAATTTCCGGTCCACCCAATTTCTCCTGCTCCCAATCGCTCCTTTTAGCGCGCCCTCATACTCATCCCACCTTCTCTCCATTCCCTCATCCATCCATTCCTGTACTTCTTCTCTGCTCGCATCCCTCCAGCGTTTCTGTCTGGCTCTAGCCATCAAGTCGAATAGATAGGACCATGACAGCACTGCCGCTGCCAGTCCACCTACTGTCCTGTACGTCTGCACCACCCTCAGAAGTATTTCTCTCTGTACCCGCAGGAGTGGTCTAACCCTCGCATTCACCACTGGTTTCTCACCTCACACTTCCGCGCCATACAGCATACTCCGCTCTACCGTCCTACTAATTATCCTCCTCTTCCATTCCCTCGATCCTTTCACATTACCCATTAATCTTCCCAGCCACGCTGCCCTTACTTTTGCCTTATGTGCAGCCTTCAACATATGGGTTTTGAAGGATGATTGGCTATCCATCCACACCCCCAGATACTTCACCGCTTCCTCCATCCGAATTTTCTTTCCCTTCTTTTCCTTGCTCCGCCCCTTCACCAGTAGCCCCGCCGTCTTATCCTCAGCCACTTCCACACCGCTCTATCTTCTCCATAATCTTCCTACACATCCTCTTGGCCTTCCTTTCTATCTCCACCTCTCCCTTTGCCGTACATGCTATCCCACAAACTTCATCAAACACACACTTCCAAAGCGTCGGTCCCAGAACCGAGCCCTGGAGCACTCCAATCTCCGTCCCATACCTTCTTCCTCCAGTGTCCACTATCGCACGCCCCTTCGGGTATTCCTCTACTAGAATAACTAGCCGCTCCCCTACTCCGAGCTTTGTCAACGCGCTCAACACCGCCCGTTTACTGACACTGTTGAACGCGTTCCCCACATCAAAGAACACAAGCAGGGCCAATTTCTTATTCCTACCGTTACCATGCCTAGCCCTTTGCACCAAGTCCACCACCCTGCCCAGCGCTAAGATGCATGACTTTCCTTCTACAAACCCATGTTGGTTTTCCCTAATACCCCCAATCCTATCAACTTCCTCCTCAATCCTATCCTTTATCATCCCCTCCATCAATTTACCCAATCCACACAGCAAGCTGATGGGCCTGTAATTTTTGTAATTCTGAGAAATTCTTATATTTAATGAAAAAAAGGTCAGAAATTGGAAGTTACTCCATATTCAATGTCCTGGCATCAAATATACTTTATACATGTTCATTTTTACAAATAGATGAACTCATTGAAGAACCGAACTTTGTGAGATTCATATCATTCTTTAGATTAAGAAGTATTACAAACCATATGCTCCGGGTGGTTTACAGAGACCCCAATGACGAAGAAGAAAAAGAAAACGCTTTCAATCTCGGGTTTTACTGTACTTGCAAGTCAGGAGCCAGAACCCTAGGAACTTGTGCTCATGTTGCAAGTGCTATATGGTCCTAGGTTTTGCCAGACATCAAGAAAATGTTAAGTTTCCCTCAGTAAGACTTTCAAACTAATGCCACCCGAAAATATTTAAATTGGTCCAGAAATAATATCAAACCTAGTTACTGCAAAGTAAATTACTATGTACGTATATTCTGAGCATGATAAACTTTATTTTATTTCACTACAAACAACAATTGGTTCTTTTCAGAACCATAAGCAACTTGTTTTTTGAAAGAATTTTATCAATTAGGTATTGCAAAATATCATTGAAAATCGAAATATAGAATCACAAAGGGATGATTGAAAAAATAGGCAGTAATGGGAAAAGTAATACAACGCAAGGATTATCGAAGTACCTATATCTATGCGTATTTCACTTGATGATGTTTCCAACGTACTTCGTTTGTTTTCAAAGTACACTCTAAAAATGGTTTGGTGATGGTGAAGGTGATGGAAACATTATAAAAATTCCTACATACACCAAAATAATTCCCAATAATCACACCGATTGTCTTGACACGAAGACATCACGAATCGAAGAGATCGGGAACAATAATAATAGGATTGTTGGAGCTCGATCGAGAATCCTTTGTGTGCCAGTGAAGCTGGAAACTTTTGCGCTAATAAAAAAAATATGTCGAGCGTTTTAATCTCCAGCTCGGACGAACCTATAGACAACTTCGCAAATTCGCGGATAACAAGTCCTTCATATTATTGAAGGTTAGTCATTCAGTTTTGATCCGATTTCCTACCCGAAAAGAAGAACTCGACCAGAAATATAAACGAGCGGACAAATACACCCTTTGTTAGGAAAATTTGTATATAATATTCTGTTCAAGAATAATTCATTCAGGAGATTCACACGATTTTGGAATGAAAGCAGGGAATATCGAAATTTATTCCTTTTATCAAATACATTGGAAAAAAATTGCTTTTGACTTTTCATAGAAAATAAAAAAAATATCATTTCCAGCGTGGGTAATTGTTGGAACTGTCTTGTAAAAAGTATCGAAATGGAATGTGAATCATTTAATCAGCTTTATTCTTCCCCTCAAAGTATCAAATGGAAGCATACCAGTCCAGAGGTTAGTTGTTGTTTTTGACAGGAGGAGAACGGAAGTTTAAACTTTATTGCACATCAAGGTCACATGCAAAACTGAAAATGTGTCTGCTTTGTGCTAACGTGATTATACGAAGAAAAATGTTCCTCAATGATAACACCCAATTCTCTCCTTGGGCAACTCCTTTATTAAACACGACAAAATTACAGGAAACTGTCACTCCTTGACGTTATAGGTAACGTCACATTTTCCGTCAAACCTTAATATATCAGTTATGAAAAGTAGTTATGTAAAAACTTTACGTAACTGTTTAAGTTTCAACATAGAGAGATACTACATGAGTTCCAGAGAATAATTTATCAATTAGGTACACTGTTAAAACTGACAATTATTTCATTATTTGAACTGACAATTACCCCATTATTTTAATTAAATATTATTTTAAGGCCCGGTCTTTCCAAGTCTGAATAAAGTTGTAATATATATTTATCAAATAATCTCTAGATTCGTCTTTCCAATAGTGGAAAATTTATATTCTCAGAATATATAGCATTATTCTACGGTTAAATTATTAGGAGGTATAAGTTCGAAATAAGATTGTTCGGGATGTGAATAACAACCGGCTTATGGCGATTCTAACATAGTTTAAATAATAACTGTCACATTTATTTTTCAATGGATATTTTTAATGATTTCAAAGAACTCGAAGATCAAGAGATACAAGAAATTGTAGATTTTGTTAACCCAGAACGTCACCCATATACCGTTAGAGAACGTATTGACCACTTTGAAATATGGGATAATAAAGAATTCTTGTTTTCCACAGTATGTGTACTTTGAAACAAGTTCAATAATCAACATCCTCACTTCCAATCCAGTGAAGTTTACTGCACGCTTCCTTTTATTATTGTTGTTACTATTTTGGTTCATTCTGTAAAATTACTTCCGTTGGTGATATACAATTTTAGCAATTATATTTACATGAAATCCTGATTCTTATATTAATATTTATAATAATGATTTATAATAATAATAATAGTTATTGGTTAAAGTTTTGTATAAAATGTATGTTGAAATAAAATAACTTTTGAAAAATGGGTTGGTATACTTTTTTGTATATACGGTCGTTGGAAAAATAATTTTCCTAACTCATGCGTAAAGTGTCTTTCCCGCCATTGACCGATTGCCCGAACTCCGCTTCACGTCGTTCGGGTCAACCTCAGTCGTTTGCTGGAAAGTATCACTTTACGCTCTTGTTAGGAAAATAACTATTCTCTACACATATTATGAAGTTAGTTATTGTAATTTCATTGAAGCCAACGTTGAAATCATTATTTTTGTTATGTTAATTCACCGAATAATAAATCAATGAATCAGTTTGAAAGACATTTACACTTTAATAAATTCATTTTCCAATTAGTTATTGGCCATTTTATACTTGGAAAAAACGGGCCTAAGATTTATAAACATTGAAAACAACATTATTCAGAACACAGTTATTTAGAGTTAGTCAATTTTCTGGGTGGATACTTTATAGTAACAATACTTGTAACACCATTTGAATCCACTTTAATATTATCATTGTAATTGCAGATTTTATTGAATATTATGGAAGCGCGGAGTTAGATAACACGTTGTACGTAAACACGTTATGAAGAGAGCGACATTCGGCCTGATTCTATAAGGAAGTGGTTAGAGCTAAACCACTCAGCTGAGTGGTAAAAAGCAAGGTCAGTGATTAGGGTAGCCACTTGCTTTCTTGGATATACAAGGGGCGTTTGACAGCACCCCTGTAGGATC
>CAJUYI010005739.1:0-15068 GCA_910591695.1 Galerucella pusilla
AATATCATTTCCTTACAGTAAGGAAGTCCTGACTTTTTTTTCAAGAAGTTTTGACAGGAATGTCAAAATTTCCTAGCGATTTGCGGAAAAATATAGCTTTTATTATGAGTCGTGTAAAAAATTACATGAAAGGTCACTATTTGGTCTAGCCAAAATATTAAACGAGTTTTAAAATTTTCATAAAATTTTCATAAATTTTTCATTAAATTGTGGAATTATACTTTTTTCTTAGTTTCAGTTTTAGAAAATTAATGATTTTCATAAAAATTAACAAATTTCATATGCAAAATGTCTCATTTCAAAAATTCATGCCGTCTCGCCTGTCTCACAACTTCAATATTTAGATATGGTGTAAATGGACTTGTAATATTTCTAAAGTACGTTATGTCCTTCGGTTTTACAGTCTTCATTTTACATCGAACATATATACAGAATAAACTAAAGTTATAATGAAGACCACCACAAGGGTAGAGCGAAATGAACCTCATAATTTCATGTTCAACAGACATAATGAGTTTCATCAATTATGTGATTATCGTATGCGACCAGAATAATCTAGCCCTTTCCCAGGTGTTTTCGAAAGTTTCCTGATATAATGCAATTACGAAAACTGATTACTGTTAGATGTGTCAAAATATATCAGGTACGAGTTTATTTACAAGTAGTATACATTCAAAATATTTGCTTTTGATAAAGATTGATACGATTTATTTCAATATCACGTAATTCTGTTACATTTTATCCATAAGCAAAGAAAGTCACAAGATTAACCCAATGTGCCCAATTTAATGAAAATACGTCCATCAAACATGTTATTTTAGAATGACATCAGTTTGCAAATTAGCGAAAACAACGTAGGATCCCCAACACCTTTAGTCCGTGGAAGTTAGGCCGAAAGTTGTGAAATTTTTAGAATTTTTGTTTCTGAATTTTTTTTTCAAAATACGTGGTTTTTAAATACAAACGTTTTCAAAATATTAATGAATCCATGAATCAAATTTTCCAACATCAAATTTAAGAAAAACGGAGAAAAAAGTTGTTGTTTTTTCAGTTAAGCTCGTGAAAAATAATATACTTAATATAGATTTTTTTTAATTTTCTTGTTCATAAAACTACTTATTAGCGTTAATGTTCATAAAATGAGACAAGATTGAAAAAAATATACAGAGTTCGGCAAAAGTCCGGGACCGGACAAATATCGAAGAGAATATGAATTTTTTGGAAAATTTTTTCATACCACAATTTTAACTACATTTTAAACTATTATTTAAAAATATTTTGAAATATACAGGGTGTTCCAATAAAGTGTGGCGTATCAAAGTTATGTTTTTTCTTATGGAACAACCTATATTTTATTGCATTTTCTGATTGCCCTTAAAAAATATGATACTCTTTCATAATGGTTCCTTATACCTAAATAAAGAGGGTTCCGAGTTATGCTGACTTCTTTGAAAATGTGAACATTTCGAAGAAACATAATTTTTAAAAACTTGACAATACCGTATGTTAGGGGTTTGTCAGAAATAATTAAGAAAATTGGTAATCAATTTAATATTCGAACCAGCTTTATATCTAACAATACTTTGAGATCTATCTTAACAAAAACGAAACCAAAAAATGAAGAACAATCTTCAAAAAATTGCATATATCAGATATCTTGTGAATGCGACAAATTCTATTCAGGTGAAACATCTAGACCATTGAAAGTCCGAATAAGTGAACATAAAAAATACATCAAAGATAGGGAGTCAGGTATTTGTATACATGCTTGGGAAGAGGGGCATAAAATTCAATGGGATTCGACAAAATAATATTGAAAGAGCCCAATAATAAAAGACGAAAAATCAAAGAAAGTGCTTTAATACAACTAAATGCAGATAAATGTGTAGCTAGTATTTCAGCCGAATGTAGTCAAATTTGGTTTCCAATGTTAGAAAGAGAAATTTCCAATAATCAATTACCTGCGTTATCAGGATAGCATCATAAGTTTTTATCCAGGTTTTCTTATGATTTATCATTGGAATAGTTGTTAATCGATACACACTTCAATACACAAAATCACCAAATTGAGCTATATATGTTTTGAAAACAAAAATGATCATACACAAAAAAGTAACAACAAACGCGTTTAATTAACAACATTTCCAAAATAAGCTAAAAAAAGCGCTATCCCATTAAAAACCGTTCCTGGAACGTGCACTTCACTGGATTCCATTTCTAGTAGACTATCATATCGTTAAAATGTCATAAAATAAAATATTTTATTTCACATTTTACCAGAGGCGTGATCTACTATGAATGGACCTTGATAAAATTTGACAACAAAGTTTTGTAGTCTTAAACTTCAAAATATTATTGATTGTCTATTTGTCATATTTTTTCGTTGTGTTAGATAGGGACCAAAAATTATTTTATTAATTTTATTGCTAGTTAATCTTGACAACGGTAGCTGGAACGCTACCGAAACGTCGAAATAAAAAATAAAAAACATTATTGTGGTTTGATTCCCAAAAGAATAAGAGAAAAAAGAATAAGTAATGCCACAAGGAACTTACAGAAGATATTTCGAAAAAAATTAATAACTCATTGATATACTTAACAAATTCTAGCAAAATAAATATTCTCTTACATCTAAATAGTTGGACATTCGTTGAATGTATTCCACGATTGAGTACGAAATATCTCTTTACAGGGTGTTCAAAATTTTCAGTTTTATTATTAGATCATTCAATGTGTAGTATCAGATTTATTTTAGATGGAACACCCTGTATTTTAATAATTGATCATATTCAAAAAAATGTCCTCTTTCGAATACCTAGGTATTATACTTTTCGTGAAATTTACAATGAAGGAGTATCATATTTTTTAGGGGCAATCAGAAAATGCAATGAAATATAGGATGTTCCATAAGAAAAAATATAATTTTGATACGCCACACTTTATTCCAAAATATTCTCAAATTATAGTTTAAAATAGAGTTAAATTTGTGGTATGAAAAGATACCCAAAAAATTTATATTTTCTTCGATATTTGTTTGGTCCCGGACTTTTGCCGAACTCTGTATATTGAAATTTTGTATGACGGCCATTTTGAAATTTTAGAAATCTGAAAACATCAACTTTTTCAGGTGCCGGACTACTATATTTTCATAAATTATGAAGTCGTAATTGTTATTCTAATTATATTTGTCGCTTAAAAATCCATTTTGCAATTTTTTTTTCTCAATTTTTCAAAAATTAAATGTACAATTTTTGTACAATCAAATCTAAAAAAGTTATGGACGAAAAACTGTTGCATTTCACGTGCTCTGCTATGGTTGCAAGCTGCATCGCAAGCTAGAGCTGAATCTTCTCCAAAAATCTAGGAAAGTAGTCTCTCAGAGACCAAATTAACGATTCCTTAGGTTTTCTAAAAACCATAAATATTTACAATTTTCAATTTTACTGTTATTTTTCACCCTTTTAACTACAGAACTGCCAATAACCCTAGCGGTTGACGCAGTACCTATATGTTAAATAAAAAATAGTCACACTGATCACAAGACTATGAAACTACGAAGGACGTCTTTACTATAGTTGCCGCCTATGAACAAATATCAAATTAAAGTGAAAAAATGGCAACGAAAAAGATCATCAAGCCTGACAAAAGTAAAAACATTTTTTTTTCATTTATGTATCACATATTGAACCATGTTAACGAATACGGCTTAATTTAATATTTGATAGTGAACGTTTCCTTGACGGGGTCGATTTCAAATGCTCACAACGTCGAACAGCAGAGTGGTGTCGTGTTTTCTTAACATACATAGCTTTCAAGCTACTTCATTGGATTCTGTAAATAGCGTTAGTCTAAATTTCATTCGGCAAAAGTTCCTTGACTCAAACACTCGACCTTTTTAGTTATAAATGCAATAAGCATATTAGATGCATAATACAGTCACTCTTCTGTTTGAAAAATGACAAAAAATCACCAAAATACACTAGAAGGAACATAAAGAAAATATTTTTTGTTTATAACTTAACAACATCCCAATTTTTGGTCATCGAAATACCAGCCAATAAATTTCAGATGCTACATATATTTGCGATGAGCAAAATAGCTCTTGGTCTTGACCAAGACTCTCCTTAGACTAGAAAGACCAAACCTGATTGAACAAGAAAAAGACCAAAACCAAAAACGCAAGACTCAACCGAAAATTCTTATTTCTACAGATTTTGGATAAAATATTTGTAGCAACCTCAACACATGCTTTTTCTATAACAAAATGCATGTTTTAAATGGACATATCCGCCATCAATTGCACAAAAACAAAACGCATTTAAATTGTCATCTCAACGGACACTCAAACAAAAAATCGCTTAAAAATCGAAATTTTCCATGCTCAATATTTTGAAAAGGAGGCATCTCATCACGCACAGAAGTACTATTTTCTCAGATTTGATGATATTCTATTTTAGAAATATTTTTTCACATAATTTTACACAGTTTTCCGCGAGAAAAATATTTACGTGATATTTGTCAAGAACTTCCTTTCCCCCTAAGTGATATCTGGAAAGATTCAGCTTGATCCCTCCCCTAGAACACCTCACGTAATTAATGGACGCCCCCTTTTCAAATCCTTGTTTTTTGGAATTTTTAATTGAAATCACACCAACACCAAACAAGAACTTTCATATTTCCTTTGAATTTCTCTTTGTTTTGACAGTATTTAATATATGAAGTGAAAAATCCATTAAAACCTTCCAATTTCCAATACGACAGCGTAAAATACTGCACGGCTTCTCATGAAATGCCTTCATCTCCGGATTCTACAACATCCAGAAATTCGTGCTGGCTTCGAAGCTGTTCTTCAGTGTTAAGAACACTTCTCAAATTTTCTATTAACTACATTTCATGAGAAAATATTCAGGTTTATCAGTAGTACGTTAATTGAAGGTATTTCTATTAATAGACACAAATTTTGGTTAAAACTTTATACAAAGTTCACCGTATAAAATACATTTAGAAATTACAATTTAATTAGATTCCTGTAACATTTATTGTACTGCTTCCAAATTAATTTAAAGTTAATAATATTGTTCCTAAAATGTAAATATTAGAATTGCTGTGTGTATACGACATTATACAAACTACAAAATAGCCAATTATATATATATATTTCAAAAACAATTCTATAAAATAATTACTGCGAACTGTAGAAATCTGTTAACAAAATGAATCCACCTGGTCGGTCGACCAAACTAGCCACCAGGTGTATTTAATTATTTTGAACTTTTGCCAGATATTAACTGTTGATATATGGACCACTGTTCAGTAGTATGTTTTGTTGTTTTTCCACTAAAGTAAACTTCAATTGAATGAATGAAATTATTCAAAATATAAAATATTATAATTTCTATCTGTATGAAAAATAAATAGCACAAGAAACTTTGGACATATCAGTGCATTGAAGAAATCAATATTTTGCGATCAAATAACTCCCTGGTATATAATATGTTACCGTTAAAGTATGAAATCCGTTATTTTATAGAATACCTAGTTATTTCATGAAATAACTGATCGTGTCAGTTAAAGTGTAAAACTCTCTTGTATTTCATGGTTTAACTAGTTATTTTATAGAATAACAATCCGCAGCCCGTTAAAGTGTAAAATAAACTTTATCATGTATTTCACACGACAAATACATTTACCTTCCAGTGTGTCAACAAAAAATGTTTTTGTTTTAGATATTATATTGTTCTTTGTAATAACTATTTCAGTAATCCTTGTGGTAACAAATGATCTTATTGTACGTTTCCATAAATACCATTTATAGGCTTCATAAATTAGATAAATATCTTCTTTTTCATTTTAATTTTCTAGCGTTAGTTTAATTTCATTTCAGATAAATTGCTTCTTTCACACTTCAACTGTCTCTCATTAGTTGATTTATAGAATATCTAGTTATTTCATAAAATAACTAGTTAAATTGTCAAATTAATAACATATTACACACTTTAACGGACATGATCAGTTATTTCATGGAATAACTAGGTATTCTATAAAATAACTGCATTATATGGGCGACGACCCAGCACTGTAGTGGAACGCGTTTGATGCGATAATTACAATCAAGCAGTGTCGAACAGGGTTAGTACTTGGATGGGTGACCATGAGGGAAAACTATCGTATAGGACCCGTATAGCCTGCAGCGGACTAGCATATCACAGCTCGCGGGCATTATATCAATGAGTATAATGTAGATATGCCGTCTTTCGGAGGAGACGTAAAACCGAGGTCCCGAGTCCATGGATGTTGGGATCGTTAGAGAACGCTACCACTGGTTGGAACACTAGTGGGTTCGCCAAAATTTCCGGCTAGGAGTAGAGTGCTCCCGGTGTCGGTGATTAGACTCAGTCGCAGAAATAGACTGACGTTAAATAACAGAATAAAAAAAATACTTTAACGGTAACATATACAATTCATTTCCTCACGCACGAATTTATTGAAGATCGTCCAGAATAGGTTGTTGTATTAGAAACAACCTGATATTATTCCATTGCCCTGAATTTAAGGAATAATTAGATGATCATCAATACAGATTGCTCAATATTTTTATTCATTAACAGTAGTTTATAACAATTGTTGACAGTAGGAATTGGAAGCCAACCTGTAATTAGCATTAAAATGAAAAAATTTAACAAGTTAATTATTCTCAATTTGACAAGAAGAGCAATAGATCGGTAAAGACCATGATCGCTGATGAAGAAAACATCAATAATTTATATTCTCTCAAGTATGTATGTATGTATATTCGGGGGACATTCCCTGTTACCTAAAATACTTATTGTGCCCCTTACTTCTACTTGGTTCCTTTTGAAAGTCTCAGAGACTTTAGTTTAGGATATCTGCAGGCTTTAACTTAGGTGAAAGTTCATCTTCTATTGCTCCTTCCCTACAAAACCTGTACTCTCATTTTCCCCAAAAAAACGTTTCAATACCGGAAATACCGAGTTGAAACCGGAAGAATTTGTTTCTACGACCGTCCGTTACAACCCATTTGAAGTTTTGAAAGTGTCACTTTCCCGCACTAGTGCCGGAAAGTAAAATTATGCAAATTTTGATCTTATTAGATAATTTTTTATTAAGGAACAACAGGTGAATAAATATTGACGGAATATATCAAATAAAATTCTTCCATCTATAAATGACTTAAAACCGTTGCCGTCATCTTCATGCGACCTGCAACCGATGCCATCCTCATCGACGTCATCCACTCCAAATAACTCTAATGGACCGACAATTTTAAGTCATTCACAGAATGCAACAAATTGTGTTTTTAATATTAATATTTATAATAATTAGTAGGTTTAAGTTTTGTATAAGTATGTTGAAATAATTTTTTTTAAAATGGACTGGTAAACTTATTTGTATATACGGTCGTAGAAAAAATAATGTTCCTAACTCATGTGTAAAGTGTATTACTGCCCTAGGCCGCTTGCCCGAACTCCGCTCCGCGTCGTTGGGGTCAACTGCAGGCGCGTGCGGGTAAGTATCACTTTCCGCACTTGTTAGGAAAATTACTATATCCCGCGTTATTTAAATGAGAAATTGAGAGAGAAGCCTCTAGTTGGTTTGGAATCTTTTTCCAGCGGGAATATATTCTCTTTTCTATAAATTATCGGATTTTCAGGTGAGACCTAAAAGAACAAAATATCGCCTAAAAATGAAACAGTCCAATGTGGATGGAGGTTTCTTCTTCCATGCCACTGGCAACAGAACACACACTTCTCTAACGTCTAACGTCATTGCTTGATCTCTCAAAAGAGTTAAGCATATAGTAAAAAAGGTAATATATATTTTTTATCCCAAACTATGAAAACGAAATTAATAAAATCAATAATAATTTCGAAGAGCAATTGAGAATGTGATATTTTTAGTCAGTTCGTCTTTAACAAACACAAACATGATGGTTTGCTCACGCGAGAATATGCCACGTATGAGAAACATGGTGTGCCCAAACGGACATCGTTTGTCCTGGGTTGTCCAGAATAATTATATAAACTTGATGTGACGCTTAAGGAACAAAAGATAAACGAGTTGTGACTTTTCGCACTTTGAACACTAGTGCTTAAAGTGACGTGTTTTAGATGCGGTTTTAGTGACGGAAGTAGAAAGGAATTTGGAAATACTGTCTGGCAGATTTAATTAATACCAGTTGACGTAGATCTAAAAATAGGTATAGAATCTAGTAATTTATCATCTTATAAATTAAACATATCATCATTATTATATCGAATAAAAACTTCTCGCAACGAACTAATGAATACGCAGCCTTTCGAATTAATACCAGTATATTATGCAGATCAACATTCGCGTGAGATTACACCGGTCTCGATAAAAACACATAATTTTCTGAAATATCTGACCTTGAATGAAAAGGCACTTGATTACGTTCATAAAGCGTGATAGATTAGCCACACTTATTTAGTTGTGTTTGTCGCATTATAATACTAAGAGGCACAAACGGAATTCAGGTCGCTTTTCAAAAATGACCTATATTTTTTATGCCGTAATAATTTCCAATTTCTCGGAAGAATAAATACAAAATACAACTCTTTTATTACTTTCTTACATGATCAGGAAACTTCCATTGACATTGCATAAACAGCTTCTAATACGATAAAGACATGAACTCACGAATAATAAGCTAAAGGTGCGTACACACGTCAAACGCAGAGTGTGAGTGTTTCACGCGTCTGATGTGAGCCATTTTTTTTTGTCTAAGCCCTACTAAATATTTCCAATGGTCAGCTATTCTCTTCTTTTCAGCACCTATTTATTCCAATATTACATTGGAACTGATAAGTACTTCAAAAGGGCTTCGGCTTCCTAAAGGATGTTTCAGCCCCTCTGTTTGCTTGTTCATATGCTATTCCATTTGCTTTCATTCCATTATGTCCTGGAACCCTCAGCTAGTTGACGATGCCTAGTACATTGAGTTTCTGACTACGAGCAACGAACATTAACAAGACAAGAAGTATCACTCTAAGCTCCTCCCCTCGTTATGCCTATCTCGCTCGAATATCGGATGATACTGTGAGCACCGTAAGTCTCCTACGCGCGATATGCATAAACAGGTTGTCCGTCGTAGGGATATGTAAAGAAATATACCAGTTGTCTTTTTGAGTGAGCGAATTTTCATTTAGAAATAAAATAAACATTTACGTACTTAGTGTTTTGTGTTTGGTTCTGCAAACAGAATGATGGAAAGGTAACATACGTGGAAAAATGTATAAAAAATACTGTGCACTTTATAAATGGCTGAAAAATTACTATTACCTCTGCTCTGTCTTTATGGGAAACCTTAAAATGCAGGAATTATTCATTTTTTTAACAAGGAACCTTGATCAGGATTGCATTGAAAAATGTTTTGGTCTTTTAAGAAATTGTTGCGGAAACTCGAGAAATCCAACCCCAATTCAATTTTGAAGGGCATTCAAGAAATTATTTTCTCTAAAATATGATGGTGCCAATTGTATTAAAAATATTAATACAGTTTTGCTCAATGTAACTCCTGATATGCTAGAAGAATATAAAAATATCGATGTACCTATATTGACAAATAATAACTCTTTAACAGTTTTCACATGCGACTATAGAAATCTTTCAGGTACGGATGGCAATGCTATAGTTTACATTTCTGGCTATCTATTAAGGAAATGTTTGCTGCAACACTCTTCTAGTGCTTGCACAAAGTATAATGATTAAAAGACATTACCAAAAGAAGCGGCTGTATTTTTAGAGCATAAAGCATATTCGACTTCTAAAAACTATGGAGGTCTGAATGTACCTCCTAGTAATATTGTAGAATATGTTAAACAACTAGAAATAATCTTTGTTGAAAATTTTAATGAAATTAGTTGTCACGAGAACGTTGGAGCGAGCCTTAGAAAATTATATGAAAATTTACTGTTTACACAGCCTTGTGAAGAGTTTCCTCATAAATATTTCTTAAACCTATATTTTAGGCTGCGTTTTTATTTTACAATTAAATTTACGAACCAGGATGTAAAAAATAGATATTTTTCGAAACAATCAATCAATGAAACCTAACAGAAAATTGAATATCTTAAAACATCTTTGAAAACCGGCATATTCAATATGAAAGACTTTCAAAATTCATAGATTTTAACTCATTTGGTTAAACGCCTTTGGTTTTGGATGGTTCGTGTATCGATTCTCACAATTTTCGAATCGCGATAATTATTTTTCCCAGTACCCGTATTTTACTGTTAGTTAAGTTGGTACTCTTTGATGGCCTCGGATTTGAAACAACCTGTAATGACCTGTATACATTTTATATTAGAATACCTATTTAAGTTGGCATTTGCAAACATTTTATTGTTAATTTTTATACCTACTAGTCTCATCTGTAGCTTACTACATTATTACTTTTTGATGTAACTTTCATTTTTCTCTTCATTTTTGCTACCAGTTCTTTTTATAATTATGTTTAGATTCACCAATTAAATACCCTGACGATATTCCCTTTTTTATTTAAATTCCCACTAAGCGGAATAGGTTACAATAACAATTATTGCTAGATGTTTTTAAATCACCCTGGTAAATGAACGTTTGTTCGTAGCGGTTTGCATCAACCTCGTATAAGCACGAGCACGTGCACGGCTCCAGGAATTTGTCGAAATCGTCGCCGCGCTTGTGTAAGCTGGACATGAAAGTTCCGACGGAGAGTGACCCTTCTTGTCTTGTTAATGTTCGTTGCTACGAGTGAATGAACCGATTATGCAAGAGCTGGATACACAAACATATTTGGAATTTTTCCCAAGCTTACCTAACCTTAAAGAGATATACTGTCAGTAAATTAGTGAAAAGGTTTAAAAATTGGCGTGGTAAAAGACTTATCCAAGTCAGGGCGCAGAAAAACTGAATCAACTGCATTTTTTAATGTTTGTGCCCTTTTAAAAGACGATCCACACATGAGTATCTACTAGACAAATATCCATAGAACTCGATATTCCGTAAACATCCATATAAAATTATCAGATGATGATTTCGATAGACGTGTAGAGTTTGCTAATATAATGATGGAAAAATGTGACAATCAAAACGATCCAAATTTTAATTTTATTTTTTGCGATGTCACTTTTTTATGAATGGAAACGTGAATCGACATAATTATAGGTACTGGTCACCTTACATTCCTTGTTGGATGCGTGATTCCCACACATAATAATCAAAAATATCCAAAAACTGAATGTAAAGCCGCTTTTACACGGGGCCAGTAGGTTGGCAGGTTACTTGGAAATGGTAACCTGAGGCAAGTAACCTGCGGACGACCACGCTTCTAAATCACAGGCAAGTTGCCTGTGAACCTACCTGGCAGGTCGACCTGCACCAGGAGTGGACAACCTGCCCCCCACTACTCGAAAACGGTACCTACAGCCTGCCTTGCACTGACGCCGTGTGGACAACTCATTGAAGAGCAAGTGAGCGAATTGGTGACAAAAAATGCTTTATTGGATGTTTGTTTATTGTTTAAATTGTTAACATTTTATATATTTGTATAATACTGTACTAATTCAACACGTTGGGCCGAAGAGATGACAATTAAGTTTTCGAAACTTTACAAGGACCGGCCTTGCTTATGGGACCAGTTTTCTGAACTGTACATTACGCAGTTCTGTTGGTAACTCTCTCACTCTCTCACCCATCTGTAAGATTTTGAAGGGTGGGTGACCTCACAGCACTTAGGCCACAATTGGCCCATTGTGCATATGTGCATCCTTCTGAGGTTCAGACTTCCTTCTAGCTCGTCATCCAGCCTCCTTGTTTGAAGTAGGCGATAACGTCGCCGGAAGTAAGCTTCCTCATGCTGGCTTGTGTTAGCCTCTACTCGCCGAATACAGGAAACCTAAATTGAGAGAGTGTCGGACATTCTCAAAGACGTGTTCGACACTCTCATCTTCCTGTTCACATCCTCTACAAAGTGAAGTGTCAGACAGACCTAGTCTGTAGAGGTGTTTTCGTAGGTGGCAGTGACCGGTCAGAATACCCGTGGCTGTCCTAAGGTTCTGTCTGTTCATAGTCACGTATTTTTTGGCTACTTTCCTGTCCGGATACTGCAGGAGTTCCTTGGCAAGCCTGCAACCTTCTGCATTTTCCCTAACTTTTCAAGGGAGTGTTCGTTCATTAGGTCAATTATAGCCGACGCCGACATACCAATGAAAGTGCCAGGTCCCAAGAGTTTTTGGGAGGCTGCTTTCCTGGCTAGTGAGTCGGCAATGTGGTTACCTTTCGATTTACTGTGGCCCTTGAACCAGCCTAGAGTGACTTCGTTGTTGCTACAGGCTTCGATTAGGGACAGGCGACACTCTCTCGTCCATAGTTTTTTCTTTTCCAGTTCTTCCAATCATATTTCACTGGATTCACTTACAAATTCAGGTATGAGATTTCGCGTCAATTCTTGTACGTCAACATAAGATAACACAAAAGATGCTCTTTCTGCCATTTTTAATACAAATTACTTGAACACTGGCTCGCTCACAACTGACATCGTGTGGACAGGGTTAACGACAAGTCCCCAGTACAGTAACTTGCCTCTGGTTAACTGCTCTAAGTAACCTGCCCACCTACCGGCCTCGTGAAAACGCGGCTTAAGGGCTGGAATAATAGGCGATACATTCCACTTTACTATGACCGTGTGGCGAGGCAATACCTAAATAATGTGTTTCCCAGAAGATGGATTAGATGGCGTGGTTTTATATAATGGACACCGCGAATCCCCGACATGAATCCTTTAGACTATTTCCTGTGGGCTCTCACTTGAAAAATATCTTGTATAAAACAAAACCTGCCAATATTTAATAATTATTGAGAGATAGGATTTCCATAGAGAAAGAAAGAATTGAGCAGTCAGAAATGCTGCAACCTCTGCACCTTTTATTTTTGTCATTTGTTCGACTTCTTTTTCAATCAGTCTATAAAATTCTTCTAATTCTCCTGACAATACATTATACATTTTTTCCATTTCTTATCGTTTTTCTATTATTCGTGAAAATGTTCTTTTATTAGGGACTTAATAGTCGATACTAATAGAAACATGGAAGAACCGGAGCAAACAATTTGTTTCTTGGCAACCTTCCTAGCCAACTGTCAGCGTTGCGATTACTCTTCGATGTTTTATGATCTTTGGTCCATCCCAAATTGAACATGCTACCCTAAAAAATACACGTAATACGGTTGTAATGTTGCACATTTAGAATCCAACTCCCTTGACGCATATAATATGTTTTTTTTTAAGTTTCACACTTTAAGGAAGTTTGACTATACGAGGGTTGTCTTTAAGTGTCGCATGTTACAACAAAATTAGCACCCTAATTGCAGAAAGGCTGTATACTTTGGCAAGTTTATCCGAAGCCTTGAAAGGAATGCAGTCGAAATCAATCGATATTGCCACGTTCAAATATGAAAAAGCTAAAGTGCTAAGTATGTAGTGATAATAATTAGAAAGGGGACTTTTTATTATTAACAATATGATTAAACGTTAACTCTTCAATGTGCTTGTTTCCTTGGATTTTGTCTATCAACATTATTTTTTCAATTTATGAATATTAAAAGGTGAACACTTTTCCAAATTTGTTATGGGATTCTTCAAGCTCTGGCAGCGTTGTACGAAAACCATAATTACCACACCCTCCGATTTACATAATTGGTGATTTTTATCGAAAGCTGACTTCTTGTTGGCAAGTGCGTGCGTGTGTTCTTCCCTCTCACTTCGTCAATTGACTGATATTGATTTATCCAGTGACGTTGGTATTGTCAGTGACCTTAGTATTTTCAGTTTTACTTGGTAAAATAGGTACCGTACGCCATTTGTACTTTTATGACAGATATACACCATGTTTCCTCGCCTCTTACCGATGCCCCGTAGCTTCAGATAAACTTGCCAAACTAAACTCCTGGACAAAATTAACGCACCACTAGCTAGCTAGTGTCACATAATACCTTGTTTTGACAGTAATTCATATTAAACTTCGTTTTAGAGTAAATCTGTGTTAAATTTTTTTTAAAAAGTGTTGATTAAAACAAAATTTCTGTAAGAAGCAAGCGTTTGTTTGTAATTGTTTTTATCATATGCATGTTTGGAAGTTCATTTGCGAGTAAAACAAGTAAGAAAAATGAACCGCCAAAGAAATTTGTCAATAGAGGAGACAGTGCGAGCATCGACTCTTCTGGATGAAGGGTATTCAATGCGACATGTTGCTGGTTTATTAGGAAGACATCATTCAGGTATCAGTCGCGTAGTGAGACGTCATAATGAAACAGGCTCGTACCTTCGAAGAACAGGACAAGGGCGAAAACGTTGCACTAATCAAATTGATGATCGTTTTTTGAGATAACGTGCTCTCAGAGACAGCAATCTGTTAAAAAATGAATTAGCGGATGTTCGCTACGTCGCTATATCATCTCGAAGCATGCAGAAGCATGAAGCAGAATTGAGCAATAGAAGACCAGCGAAAAAGCCCTTGCTTACCAGAAAACACAAAGTTCAGAGATTCAATTTTGCAAGACTACATCAAAATTGGACCATCAATGATTGGAAACGGGTTATGTTCTCCGATGAAACCAGAGTTAGCCTTAAAGCTCCAGATGGACGTGAGCGTGTCTGGCGAAGACGAGGAGAAACGTTTGCTAGCTGTAATATCTCTCCTAAAGTACCTTTTGGTGGTGGCTCTAAAATGTTTTGGGGAGGAATTTGCTTCGATGCTCGTACGGAATTAGTCCCTATACGTACGAGGTCTATGAATGCCCAATATTTCTTAGATAACATTATTGTCGAACATGTAATGCCTTTTGCTCCATTTGTTGGGCCTAATTTTTTATTCATGCAGGACAACGCTCGTCCCCACGTGGCAAAACAGGTTATTGGTTACCTAAATGATGTTAATATCCCTTTATTAGAGTGGCCACCTAACAGTCCGGACATGAATCCTATAGAGCATCTATGGGACTATCTCAAAAAGAAGATTCGAAGTCTTAGACCTCCTGTTGTTAATCACAACCAA
>CAJUYI010005740.1:0-13804 GCA_910591695.1 Galerucella pusilla
TTTTTCTATTTTTGAAAAACTAACAATTATGAAAACCAACATTATAAATATTATATATATATATATATATAATCTTAACCCTGGTTCACCCTACGGGTGTCAGGGTGGCTTTTTACTTTTCGTACACAAATTTAGTCCATTCCTTTTTGTTACGAGCCTTTGAACTTGCTTCAATCCATGTAATACTTCTCTTCTCTAGAATTTCTGCAACTGCTTTGTTCCATGATTGTCTTGGTCGTCCTCTCTGTCTTCTCTTTGGTGTTCTAGAATACCATATCCTCTTGACAGGTATATCATTTTTCATTCTGGTGACATGTCCAAACCACTTCAACTGTTGTCTCTGTATTATGTCTATTATTGGTTCAACGTTCAACTCTTGCCTTATGATTTCATTTCGTATTTTATCCCTTCTGGTCACTCCTTTTACTTTACGTAAGTATTTCATTTCCGCTGCTTGTAGCTTGCTCTTGAGTGATTTGGTGAGAACCCAGCTTTCACAGCCATATGTGAGAATTGGACAATATATTGCTTTATATTATAAATATTGATTCCCCATATTGTTTGAAAATTGGTTTCGCGCATCCACTTTGGATTCTCCTGCGACCAATAATGACAATTATGGCGATTAACAATACCATTTTTATGAAATCTACTTTTATCACTCCATAATATTTTTTCTAAAAAAGAATGGTCATTTTTAATTTCAGCAATAAAATTTATTCTCATTTCCGGATCTGCAGGAACTAAACCTCGTGTTAAATGTATTTTATAAGGATGGTATTTGTGATTTTTCAATACTCTTTGTATTGAACTTCTACTTATTTGTAATTCTTGTTCAAGAAATCGTATCGAGGTTTGTGGATTTACCTGAAGATAAGCCAAAATATGTATCAATATTGTCATCCGTCTGAGCGGTCTTTTGACGAGAAACTTGATTTTTACCGCTTGGAAAAGAACCAGTTCTTAGCTTCCGTTCGACATAGACAAAAGTATTTTGGCTTGGAGCTATTTTATGAGGAAAACGATTTCTGTACAAACCTTGAGCATGAGTTTTGTTTTTTCCACATTCTCCATAAATAAGTAGCATGTCAACATATTCATCGTAAGTAAAAATTGAAGGTATTATTTACCTATTATTACAGTGTCTTCACAAGAATATGACTAATAATGACAGTTCTTGAATAAAATTCACCTAACAATAATTAATGACAACCTATGTTGTTGATACTATTGTTTCACAGCCACCTAAATTTTGGAGTGCAAAATATTGCTTCAATAAATTTAATAAAAATAAATAGCTCCTATTATCATTACTGCACAATACAGTGATGACAATTAAGTGTGGTATCGTTGAATTTGTTTTTGAATGATATATCCAAAATTGTAATATTATACCGGTTGTCCCATTTGAAAAAATTATGTTGGGGTCACGTGACCCGAAATGACAGGAAAAACGGAAGTCATTTTATAATAAATATAAGCATCAGTTTCGACTGTTTTTATCTGCCAAATTTCATACATGTCATATGAACAGTCTTCAAGGAATTGGACTGTCAAAATGTCGTGGGACACCCTGTATATTATTTAATATGCAAGCTCAACAATTAAAATACACTCAAGCAAAACCAACTAAATTCTTATCATTATAAATCAGCATAACCTCACTATTAAGTACCACACGTGTTCTTAACGCTTTGTTCATTGTTTTTCCTCAGGGGTGTTGTCAAAATAGCTTGTGACGTCACGTGAACATGCCGTATGGGACAAGTCCACGTGACGTCATGTGACAGTTGCTCTAATGAATATTTTGGGTGAAAATATTAAAGAAAAAATGTGTGACGAGGAAATAATTAAAACGAGGATGAAAAATAAACTGGTTACATCAGCCCCTTAAAAAAATTGAAACTTGACCCTGAAATGGAAAATGGAGATTTTCAAAAAAATATCAATGGACCTGATACATGCCAAAAAATGTGTAAATTAAGCTACAAGTTTTAGCAAGACAATCTTAAGACTATTCTACTCGTACCTATTTTTATTTTGCCAATCGTTAAAATAAGAGTAGTGTAATTCATATATTTCTGTGTTACTTTCAATATTTCATCCTTGCTAAAATGCATGTTTTTCTAAATGAATTTCATTTTTTAGATAGGAACGGGGGCTATATCTCTTATAGTATATATTGCAGACCGATGGGCAAAATGATATTGGAAAGTATATACTTATTAATATTTCATTTATTTGTATGGAATAAATATATGACTCATATAATCAAATATTGTATTTCTGAAGGTAGGTCCAAACGTTCTTTATGGGAAATCAGTCTTAGAATAAATTTCAATTATCATCATATTTGGTTGCTATATCGATTTTCAAAACTCTTCAAATGAGATCCAGGGTCTTGTCGGATACTCGCTTGAGCTCCAGGCTCCAGTAATAGTTATGGCAACAGCGCGTTGTTTTAAAATGACAAGTGGTTAAAATTCTGTCATTGTCATAATTTCACTCAAATTGTTCAGGTTCACCAACTCCCTATATTTTTGTTTATTTCCACTTAATCCCTAAACATGTATGATTTAGGCAATAAAATTGAATTCTGATATTCTTAACTTAATTTAAATGAAACGAAATTGGTCTCAAAAATCGATAGGGAGGGCGACGTACAGTGACAGTCTTTTAAGGGCCCGTTATTGAATGAAAATATGACCGTAAAAACATGGCTTACGTTTTTCATTCAGTTAATTTTTATTAATAATTTTAGATGAGACATAAGGTGTTATATCGATTGCCAAACTGTTAAGGTAGTGTGCATCATAATTTATATGGGCTTCTTGTTAGTAATAAATTCAACAGACGTTGTCAAATATCCCCAATTTTGGGCAATGAAGATTGAAATGATATAAAGGTGACACATCCTTCATAACAGTATTTTATGGACAAATGTGTGACAATGCAGCGAAAATATTGTTATTTTATCAAGAACTGAATGAAATAAAAGCGGCATAATTAGCGCCGTAATTCAAATATGGTAGCCAAAAACTCAGTCTTATTTGGTTGGACCGATTTGGCATCAGAGGGAGCTGACTGAATCAGTATCATTCGAGTGATAGGTATATATCGAGAGGATAGTTCCCGATATGAGACTCTAATTTTCCAATCCAGTGTTGCCAGAACGGGTACAATTGTATCAGATTTCGTACTCTCGATAATCTAAATGTACACTGGTACAACGTGTGTAATGCAATAATATTGGCTTGTTAACTTTTAATAGCGAAAGTATTAGTTATACACGAACGACTTCAAAGCGTTTTTCATATAGACAATCAAAGATCTCGCATTATATCTTCTCTTTATAATAATAAATCACATTAAGCTAAGTTAGATGTTTAAAAGTGATTTCATTCATTTATATTGATTTATACAATTGAATGTTGTTTGTTTTTGTAGGTTTGATTAAAATTAAAGGATTTGTCATGGTTTTTTAATATTTTCGGTATTTAGGCTAAGATCTGGTAAATAATTTAGGCAGTAGCTGGCAGTAGTTTTCGTTCCAGTTTAGGATAGGATAGAGTTGCCTATGGTTTTAAAAACGTAAAACAAACATGACGTACACACGGAGGAAAAAAAAGCGTAATACAAAATTTATATACAGAGTGGAAACCACTTATGGAATAAAATTCTTTGTCATTATTTTAGAAAATTATAAAATATGCCGAGACTCGTCAACTTTTGAATTGAGTTCTGCGTTATGTAAACATAAATGTAAATGTACAGGGTGACTCACGCAAGTATGCCATAATCGGTGTTTTTTTTAATGAAACACCCTGTATATTTGCATATTTTTGAAATCCTCTTCCGATTCCAAAAAACTAAATAATGTATGGTCAATTCTGGATTTTACAGGGTGAAATTTTAAAATTAATAATTTATTACACTTGAAATATTGGTACTTTTTAAAATTAGCTAAATATGGATTTATCAAAAATCTAAACTAACTAATTATTAGACGTATTTGTATATTAAACAAAACCTGCTACGCCCATGAATTTTATCATAAATACTTAAAAATTGCCTAAAAACGCCAATAATTAGACAAAATCGGTAAATAATGTGGATTGTTTTAAATCGGTAAATAATGTGGATTGTTTTCTATTCTGTCAGTTGTTGATGTGTTGACAGTTTATACTGGAAAAGTAAGATCTTCCCCAATAAATGGATTGGACGAAGAGGTACTATCGAGTGGCCAGCTAGATCGCCAGACCTTACGCCGTTAGATTTTTTCCTGTGGGGTTATCTCAAGAACAAAGTATATGCAACACAACCAACTAACATTGTAGACCTCAAAGACAGGATAACTACAGAAATACGGAATATTTCACCTCAAACTTTAAACGAAGTTAAGGAGTTCTATAGGAGACTGTGCTATTGCCAACAACTAGGTGGAGAACATTTTGAGCATTTATTTTAATGTATTAAAATCAAATACATCAGGTATTTTATGTATGTGTTTGATAACTGTAAAAATAAAAATTTCACCCTGTATAATTCATAATTGACCATACATTATTCAGTTTGTTGGAATCGGTTCATTAAGAGGATTTCAAAAATATGCAAATATACTGGGTGTTTCATTAAAATAACAACACCAACTATGGCATACTTAAGGACTAAAGGAACTACTAGTTTCTGAGACTCTCCTCAGAAACTGAGTAGAAGTAAGGGGGCACAATAGACCTTTTAGGTCTCAGTGAATGTCACCCCAAAAATCACACATACATACATACATGGCATACTTACGTGAATCACCCTGTACACTTACATTTATGTTTACATAACGCACAACTCAATTCAAAAGTTGACGTGTCTCGGCATTTTTTATAATTTTCTAAAATAATGACATAAAGATTCACAAAATCAACATAGCTTTACTCCTCCTTGGCTTATACCACTTCCAGAACTTGACCTCCATTTATTGACCTACAACAAAACGGAAACCAATCCAAAAATAATTATCAACGCCTTTCGCAGTACTATCACTCACTATCCTGAGCACGTTCCTATTTACACAGACGCATCAAAAACAGACTGTGGAATTGGATCTGCCATTTTTGCGCCCAACATAAGCTTAAAATACAAACTACCACCAGAATCAACAGTTCTGACAGGAGAGCTTTATGCAATATATAGGGCACTGAGTTTCATCAAAACAGAATGTGAAAGAAAATTTTTGATAATTACTGATTCCTTGAACTCATTACACATAATATCAAAACTATACACTCATCATCCTTTTGTCAATATGATCAAAACAAAATTATATGAATTGAAGAATAAAAGTATTGTATTCCTATGGGTTCCCTCACATGTAGGATTGGTGGGTAACGAAGAGGCCGATAAATTGGCAAGAGAAGCAGCAAATGATAATAGATTAATTCCACATTTCAATCCATTACCAATAGACCTGAAAATCAACTACAAACACAAAATTTTGAAAAATTTGAGTGATAGCCTGAAACAATCCCAGCCTCGAGAGATCAAATCTCTGTTTGGACCATGGCAAAATCATGCCCCCAATCTATTCATGGAAGTTGTAGTGACTAGACTACGTCTAGAACATAGCAGACTCAGCCATCAATATCTACTGTCAAAGGAGTGTCAACCGTATTGTGAAGTATGTGAGCATCCCATTACAATTAAACATATTTTGATTGAGTGTCCGCTATATAGTGTCGCAAGGTTACAGCATCACCTACCGAACAATTTAAGTGCAGTGTTCAAGGAGTGCAGTGTTCAAAGTTTAATACAGTTTTTAAAGGATTCTGAGCTTCTATACGAAATATATTATTCTATTGTTCAACTAATATGAACAAAATAATCATTCACTGTTCCACCGCTGATAACCAATATGGTTGATGCGGAAATAAAAAAAAAAAAATTATTAAGTGGTTTCCACACTGTATAAAAAATAATCGAAATAAGACGGAAAAATAATAGAGATATAAATTTTATAATAAATAGGGTCACAACGTATCAACAACAAATCAGATAATAATTCACCCTCGTTGCCTCGTTACCTCTGGTTAACAGATAAGAAATGTAAATTGAATCGAAAACTATAACATCTCAATAAATATATCACTCGGTATTGTATCGCAGTTCCGAGAATATACAGGGTGGGGCAATCTTCTGACATCGGAGGATTACATTGTTGTGGTGAGAGATAGAACTTCACAGTTTTTTGTGAGCTAATAGTTACTGAGGGCACATTTTGAAAATACTTTCGATTCTACAGGTTGTTCCAAAACCACGTAGCAGCACAAACTTACATTTTTTTAAATGGAACGTACTATCTTTTGTTTAAGAATTGAAAAGATCTCACCGAGAGCGTTACAAAAATATAGCACTCTAATATATTATAAGGGTGTTTCTCAAAGATATGGCCAATTATTAGCAAAAAAGACCTCCTCTTTAACACTCTGCAGAACAGTAAATTAAAATAAATCAACAGGTCTTTGTGTTCAAATGTCATACACACATCATTGGCTGTGCTCAGTATTGATTACTTTTTTCATCTGTGGCTTCTTTAATACAGGGTGAAACAAAACGCAAATCAAGCGATATTTCAAAATTTTTAAATGAATCACCCTATAAGTCTTTTTACAATTTGTTAGTACAATTAATAAACTTTCAAATTATGTAGTAAACTAAGGGCATTAGTTAATGAAAAATCGTAGATATTTTATGATAATGGTCAAAAACAAGTATTTTACATACACAAATTGAATGGTATTAAATTTTTACATGCAACATCTTGTGAATTTTAACATTTCTAAGGCATAAATTCTAAACGTAATTTTGGATGCATCTACAATATCTAATCAATGAAATAAAATGTTTGCTAATACAGTAGGTACCTGGAATTACCAAAAATTTCATATTTATTCATGTTTCACTTTCAAGAATTGTTATTATAGGCTTGTTTGAGAATGGGCGAAACATAATCAATTTTTGATTATATCAAGTGGGCTACTATCAACATAGTATCTACTAATAAATGTCAAAGAAATATTGCTGTATTCTTCGTTTGTGTTTAGGAAGTTGATTCAAACACAATAGTTAATTTGTGGTTCCAACAAGATGGAGGGAGCATCCGTATATGAGAAATTTTACCGACAGGTGGATAGGACGTGGTGGACCAATTTCGTGGCCTCCTCGATCTCCAGATCTCACACCGATGGATTTCTTTTTATGGGGATACATCAAGCAACTTGTGTATACGTAACGCATTTTCCACCATAATTCCAGCTATGTTGGAAAGAGTAAGATCCTCGTTTTTGAAAAGAATTGTATGGAAGTAAATGATCGCCATTTTGAACACTTAGCATAAACTACTCTACTTTTTATAGTATGTCAATGCTCATTTATATAAATGTGAGTGTTCTTATAATGTTGGTTTTCATAATTGTTAGTTTTTCAAAAATAGAAAAAGCTGGAAAATGAATTACTATCTTGCATTTTACATAACTAAGATAAATATACTGTTTGTGGTGACTTGAGTAATTATTTCGTAAAGACTACAAACTGCTTTTATATTTATTAGTACCTACTATAATGACATTAGCCTACTTACAGTAAACAAAAGTACTTCTTCCAACATAATTCCTTCTTTCCTTCCTCTAATGGTAAGAATAGAAGTCAAAGATATCTTAGATGCATCCAAAATTACGATTAGAGTTTATGCCTTAGAAATGTTAAAATTCACAAGATGTTGCGTGTAAAAATTTAATACCATTTAATTTGTGTATGTAAAATACTTGTTTTTGACCATTATCATAAAATATCTACGATTTTCCATTAACTAATGCCCTAAGTTTACTACATCGTTTGAAAGTTTATTAATTGTACTAACAAATTGTAAAAAGACTTATAGGGTGATTCATTTAAAAATTTTGAGATATTGCTTGATTTGCGTTTTGTTTCACCCTGTATTAAAGAAGCCACAGATGAAAAAAGTAATTAATACTGAGCACAGCCAATGATGTGTGTATGACATTTGAACACAAAGACCTGTTGATTTATTTTAATTTACTGTTCTGCAGAGTGTTAAAGAGGAGGTCTTTTTTGCTAATAATTGGCCATATCTTTGTAAAACACCCTTATAATATATTAGAGTGCTATATTTTTGTAACGCTCTCGGTGAGATCTTTTCGATTCTTAAACAAAATATAGTACGTTCCATTAAAAAAATGTAAGTTTGTGCTGCTACGTAGTATTGGAACACCCTGTAGAATCGAAAGTATTTTCAAAATGTGCTCTCAGTAACTGTATTAGCTCACACAAAACTATAAAGTTCTATCTATCACCACAACGATGTAATCCTCCGATGTCAGAAGATTGCCCCACCCTGTATGATCCAAATTTTGGATAAAACCATATCCTCTCCCCATCTTGTGGTTTTCAGTGGAAGCTGAGGTTCATCATTTTACCGTAGTGGCTAATAACGGAGCCTTAACCATTTGTCATCTCAAAACGGCGAGCTGTTGCCATCTTTTACTGTAGCTTACTGAAGCGAATTTTCGAAAAGGCCCCCTGTTTGTAATACAAATTTAACAGAAGCACGTTGTTCAGCAGGATATATTGAATGAAACAAAATTTATAATGTAATTAGAAGTTGATCTCAGATCAACATCAATAAAATATTACTTATACCTAGCATACATCTCATACAGGTTAATATCAATAGTTTTGGGATAAAACCCACCATTTTTTCCGACTTCTATATACTGGTTATAAATATCTAAAGAAGTGGTAGATACTTTTGGAGGAGTAACTTGAAAAACTGAATCAGCTGACAACTCACTTAAAATCTTTTGATTGGCAGAAATGGATTGGAAGACATTTTTTGCAGTACCGTTTGCTTTTTTCCCGATCAACACATACCTATAAAAAAATTATATATCTTTAATAAATTATGACAATTAAAAAAAAATGGTATAGTTTGAATATGGCGGACGACTATGGAGTGAGCTTGTTAAGGCACAAGCCTAGACAACAAAATTTTCATAGCTGTCAATATTATACTTACTTTTTATATATGAGGATGTCCTGAGTATTTGGCTTTTTTAGTTCGGTACCATAAACTTCTTTCATGGTGGGAAATAAGGTTTTAAAATTGATCGGTTCCGGGGAGCTATCTTTTGAAGATGCTACCCAAGAATCATTAGTATTGGAACTTTCCTCTTCGTCCGCAGTACCTTCATCCGAGCTCGAGCTGAAGTTCAAAATTAATTTAAAAATTTCTTGGAAGAATTAGAAATTTGGGAAACAATATCAATAAAATGAACTACTTATAGTCCAGTAAATGAAGGAGGAAAAAAGGCAAAGTTAACATTAATGACGCCCTGTTTTCATCTTCCGATTGGGAGTTGCATTTGGTACATCATTAAACATGAGACAAAGTTCTGCATGAAAACGCGTGCGAGGGCGGAGAAAATGGCCCCAAAAGACCAGGAAAATATGTTTTCAGCCAATATCTCCTAAAATATGGCAGTTAGAGATTTTCGGTTCAGATGAAAATTGAAGTTCAGTTAATTTTCTACAAAAATGGTCCTCATGATTTTTTTCGCAACATCAGTATTTTCTGCAAAAAAATCGGGTTTAAAAACCGGAAATTTTGAGACTTGTGAAATATGCAAGTTTTGTACAAAATTTGAGCTGGAGGGTGTTGGAAATCCATTATTTTCAATGTTTTGGATTGTGGAAACAAATTGTAGATGGCGCCACCTCATTTTACAGATTGGGAATATCCTCGGTGCCATAAATGAGAAACCCTGTAACCAGACACTTTTGATGGGTATTTATATTTCCGAGGGTCTTGTTTTCCTCTCAGATGAAAACGGAAAACTGGCTATAAGATTAATGGGAGATGGACCTCACCAGTGGACCTGAATCTAGCAACAATCAGCTTTGCACATGTGGCAAAAAACTGAAGTTCATTAGGCTTTTGGTAAGGAAAACTGAAAATGCCTCAAGAGTGAAGAATATTTACCCATAACACTCAGCAACAATTTCTTGCAGATTCTCCGCAAATTTTTGCAGATTGTTTTGCAACCAGACTGATTGAGGTTTTTGGAATAACGAGTTATAAACGTTCTCCATGTTTAATTTATTATAGAAAAATGTATTTTTTTTTTCATTTATTTATTTCTTTATCAACGGGAGAACCCAATATAATGATAATACAAGAATAATACATTATAGACTAAAATATTACATAGAAAATTTTTAACGTACAAGAGAATCGCGGGTTAATTGTCCGTGAATTGATGAAAAAAGTATATAAAAATACATTGCAATTATGACATAAATCTGTTCGTCACCAGTCATCATCTGATTCTTGGTCAAGAACTTCTTCTGGGTCTAGAGCTCCCTCTAGCTCTACCTCGTCAACAACTTCTTCTATGTCTACAGTTTCCTCTAATTCTACCTCTTGGGATAACATATTATCGCTGTCTTTATAATTCGAACACTGGCGTGACTCACACGAACCACAAATAGATGAGCAGACGACACGAGCGCCACGTAGAGCACACGCGCGGCGAACGACGGAGGAACGAAAGTAATAAATTATAGCGTATACATTTAGATATACTGGTTTTTCCCCGGGGTATCAAAGGTATGACTTATATACATCGATGGAAAGGTGGAAATTCCCCCATTACACTAGTTAAGGTGTTAAAATGTTGGAAATAAAGAACAGGGAGAAAAAAACCACCAAAAAAAAAGTGCTTTTTTTCCTTGAGCCCGCGTTTTCTAATTTTATTGAAAAATGGACGACTTCGTCAAAAAAAATAATTACACAATCGAAAGGTAGACATTCTTAGCTTTCAAATGATGTATCATAGAGACCAATAAGATCATGTATAAATTTTTAATTAATGGTTGTTCACAAAATTTCCCCGCGATCCAAAAACAGCAAAAATTTGGGATTCAATAAACAACGATTAAATGAAAAAAAAATTAGGGTATACAAATTTCAGGGATGACAAAGGACCTTATGAGGGCCCATAATCAAGAAAATTTTGAGTAAATTAGTGCAATACAAAAGAAATAGGAACAAATTCCTGGCGAGGTCAAAATTGCCCGGGAGCAGAAAGTTTGACCCGTGTTCCGATATGGCCAAAAGAGTCAAGCGTGACTCAATTCACAGGGTATGATAGCAGCAGAATTCCTCTTTCACATGAATTTTGAATCATGAGAAAATATGCATTTTTCACAAAGTTATTGAATAATTTGAATATCTTTATAGCTGAGTACACATGACTAAAAGTCAAGAAAACATTTTTGTATTCTGTGTAAAATTTTTATTATAAAATTGCAAAGCGCTTTCGGCGGTTAAGCCATCATCAGTGCCATACCTGCAAGTAAGCAATAATCGTTGGAAAATTTTTTCAAGAAACATTAGAAAAGAATTACTTACTCGTCAGATATGTAACAAGAAACTTAGTCAAATGTCTACAACACATTAACGTCACTACATTAAATTTAAAATTTTTTAAAAAATTAATTATCCCCTGTTTGGGGTTAAAATGTATTCACATTATGAACTTTTTTATTTTATATTTTATATTTTAGTAGACCGGAAGATGAAGTGACACTACTTCAATTTAAAATTAAATGACAAATGACAATTAAATGGACACAGAAATCAAGCTGTACAACATGATCATAAAAATGAAATTGTTGTAAAAAATTTACTTTGATCTGGTAATGTCACAAAACCAAATATGTGAATTTTCTAAATAAACTAAATGAATTTGATATATTGAGGTCTAATGAGAACCAATCAAATCATAAGATGCCGAAAAAGATTAAGGGTCTAATGAGAACCCATTTCTAAATCTAATTCCAAAAGGAAAATTCACAAATAGGTCAAGAGAGATTCCAAAATCAAAATTCTTTTTCAAAATTCAATTCAATTTAAAAATAAAATTAAATAAAATGACAATTAAAGTGGACACAGAACTCAAGCTATATAAAATGAGTATAGAAGTGAAATTATTGTAAAAAACTTTCTTTGATCTGGCAATGTCACAAAACCAAATATGTGGATTTTCTAAATAAACTAAGTAGATTTGATATATTGAGGTCTAATGAGAACCAATCAAATCATAAGATGACGAAAAAGATTAAGGGTCTAATGAGAACCCATTTCTAAATCTAATTCAAAAAGGAAAATTCACAAATAGGTCCAGAGAGATTCCAAAATCAAATAAATTAATTTGAAATTATAAAATATTTGTGTGAATAAATGAAAGTAATTATCTGAACATAATTTATAACAATTTTAATGAATAAAAATTGTGATCCGGTAGTCTCCTAAAACCAAAAATCAGCCATCTACATCAAGGAACAGATTTGATTTTAAAGTCTAATGAGAATGTATTATTCAAATCTGATGCCAAACTAAAAAGATTATGGGTCTAATGAGAACCCTTTCCTAAATCTAATTAAAGTAGACAACCAATCAGTGGTCAAAAGAAACTCCAAACACAACAATCATTCGAAGAATGAAGTATGTAAATCAAATTACAGCAAATTATTAATAACAAAATTACACTTGAATGCAAATTGAACTATTAGTTGGATATGTATCTAATTATTTCCCAAAAAACAAATGTAAGTTGTTTTCATTGAAAAAATTTTGATTAATAATCTAATGAGAACTAATTAATCAAAACATCTTAGCTAGAAAAAGATTAAAGGTCTAATGAGAACTCATTCCCAAATCTAATTCAAACAAACAACCTGACAAGAGTCCAGAAATAACCAAAGAATAAATTTTGTAATTTAAAATATGGAAAATTTTTAATTGATGATCATTAACTGAACTATATGGTATCAATCTGATAATGTTGTTGATAAATATGAAAATCATCATAGAGAGAACTTTTATGGATATACTATTTAATCTATTAAACGTCTATGCAAAGGAATATAAGATCTATTTAATTGTACTTGTTTATTCAGACAAAGATCATTTTTCTGCAATTCTTTACTAATTTGTAAATCTTCTAGAAAATCCAACCTGTTAAAATTTTTAGAATTAACTTGTTTTAAAATTATTGAATTACGATTAGGACTGAAACTATGTTTATTAAATTTTAAATGATGACCAAAAGCCGAATTGTCACATCTACATTTTAACCCCAAACAGGGGATAATTAATTTTTTTTAAAATTTTAAATTTAATGTAGTGACGTTAATGTGTTGTAGACATTTGACTAAGTTTCTTGTTACATATCTGACGAGTAAGTAATTCTTTTCTAATGTTTCTTGAAAAAATTTTCCAACGATTATTGCTTACTTGCAGGTATGGCACTGATGATGGCTTAACCGCCGAAAGCGCTTTGCAATTTTATAATAAAAATTTTACACAGAATACAAAAATGTTTTCTTGAATTGAATAATTTGTCCCCCGCTGATGTGTAAATACACGGACTGTGCTCTCCGGCATACAGCACAGAAGCTCATTATTCGAGGTGCGCTTGGTGCCGTTTTTCTCGAAGCCGGTCAAATTTTCGAGAAAAATCATAAGGACCATTTTTGTAGAAAATTAACTGATCTTTAATTTTTATCCGAACCAAAAATCTCTAACTGCCATATTTTAGGAGATATTGACTGAAAACCTATTTTTCTGGTCTTTTGGGACCATTTTCTCCGCCCTCGCACGCGTTTTCATGCAGAACTTTGTCTCATGTTTAATGAGGTACCAAATGCAACTTCCAACCGGAAGATGAAAATA
>CAJUYI010005741.1:0-15066 GCA_910591695.1 Galerucella pusilla
TAATAGCATAACTAAGATAAATAATTTCAAAGGTCATTTAACATGTTACGCAGACGACACTGCGATTATTTTTACGGGTCCTACGTGGAAAGAAACTAAATGTATTGCTGAGACTGAATTAAAGAAAGTGTATATGTGGTTAAATAATAATAGGTTGTCCTTGAATATCAGCAAAACTAAATTTATAACTTTTTCTACAACCAAACACGATCAACCAAATGATTTCATCATTAAATTACATAAAGCAAATTGTAATAGCCAAGTTTGTAACTGTCATCTGATTGAAAAAACAAAGTCAATAAAATATCTCGGCATCAAACTTGATCACCACTTAAAGTGGACTGAGCATATTAGCTATGTTGCTAAGCGTTTACGTACTTTGATTTATAAATTTCACGAACAGCGTGATATATTATCTAAAAAAAATTTATTGATATTGTATACCTCTCTTGCAGAATCAGTCATTGCATATTGCATACCAGCATGGGGAGCAGCCTTTAAAACAATACTAAATACATTGCAAGTGGCACAAAATTTACTAATTAAAATTATTTATCGAAGAAATATACTATACCCGACTGATCTCTTGTATAAAGAAACTAAAATATTCAACATCCATTCAATATATATTTTTAATTGTTTAAAAAGAATGTTTTATGAAGAAAAATTAGATGTAAGCTCAGTACAAAGTCAGACTCGCTCTTCCACGAACTTAGATGTTAGAATTAGTTTTTTCCACAAAACTACAACTCAGTATTCTTTCACTTTCCAAGGTCCAAAAATTTATAACATTCTGCCAAAACATCTGAAAGAAATGAAAAAATATCATACATTTAAGAAGGAAGTGAAACATTTTATACTTTCCAATCCAGGAAAATTTAATCCATTATAAAGCGTTTTTCATCATCTTACTATACAAACATATTATAATGTGATACCATACTTTTGATCTTAAAATACATATGTATTACATATAATATTGGAATCTTCCAACACTCTTTCTGCTCCATTATCAACTGAAAGTAAAAAAGGACATTTTAATTACTGCAATTTGTATTTGTAATTGCCTAAAATAAAATATTATATAGTGCTCACCAGAATATGTAATGAGTGTGCCGTGTTTTTAAGCTACAGTACAGGCTTCCTAGCCTAGTGTAGTTTTCTTCCATGGGATACTCAAAATTTCGCATTTTTATAAAATCAAATGTAATGTACTTAACAAAACCAAATTGAATAAATTGAATTGAAGTTGAAGTATTATACTTTTCGTATGAAAATACAAACAGCTTCTCACTCTTCTGAATCCTTTGGAAAACGGTAAAATTTTTCATCACAATTATAATATTTATTGTTACATCCACGAACTACACACACACTACCCGTTTTCTTCTTTTTAATGGTATCCATTGCAAAAAAATGCTTATAAACTATAAAAATAATACCGAAAACCCGTAAAAATATAAGCTGTAATAAATAATTTTATTCGCAAATTCACCACTGGCACTTTGGTTGGATCGCAGCACAGCACTGGCCGCCGGATGAGATACTCATCCGAACGACGTTGTAGGTCACAGAGAGCTCGGTAGTGTAACGTCACGAGATAACATACTGGTTCGTTCCTATACTGTGATACAAGATCATATAAACAATAACTTTACACAAATCACCAGTAGGTAATCTGTGGTCATGGCTTGACGCATGCGTTGTGTTGAATTCATGGAAGAAATTTATTTCTCAGTTGAAAGTTGGCCATCTTTTTTAGTTTTAATTTAAATCTTAATTTTTTAGTTTCTTGCAAAAACATCTACATTACATTCCATGATTTTATCTTCTTAGTTTTAGTTTTAATTTTTTCTTGCATGAAACACCTTTAGAATATTTTGTGTTTTAACTACAAATAGTACAAATGCACAAGCTCAAATGTCAATAATAAAATGGACGTTGGCATGGAACATAAACAAGACTCATTTTAGTTTCTGCCCAAGACAGATGGCAAACTTCACTTAGCTGCTTCTTATGTGAAACGGACTCTACATTTTTCTTTTAACTTGATGGTTGTAAGTTGTAATATTTTTAGGCTACATCATACTTTTCTAAACATAATACTCTGTTGATATCCGCCAAAGCTGATGGTAAAAAATGTGTATACGCTAAGAAGTGGCAGATTCCGGTGGTCAATGTTCAGTGGTTGACGGATATAATGCTGGGGCATTTTACTGCTTTAAATCAATTAGAACATCAGGTTTATCAGCAGTTTCCCAATCCACCGAATTTCAGTTTTGATCCGAAATTGGTGCCTAATCTAATGGGTAAGAAAAGATTTGATTTTTTTACTAACTGTAATTTCAATAAATTTCTTAAACTATCAATTATTATAAATCGGTTATCTTTATCAGTTTCAACTTGATCAAAATAAGTGGACATTTTTATAGTCCAGTCGGGTCAGCCTTAAAGGTGGATGTAAGAGTAGTAGGCGATATTTTTGATGGAATCTTGAAAATATCATGGTTGATGATGAATCCAGATCCAGGCCATGGATAAAATAAAACATCTGGAATCACCCTGTATATCATTTGAGAGAGCATGTATTCATGAAAATATTGAAATTTTTCATCATTCTGGCCGGAAAACAGCCAGAAACGATGTGTCACATATAGTATAAAATTATAATTTAATAAACTCGTGTTTTTTATTAAAAAACTCCATAATCATTAGCAAGTCCACTTCTGGAAAATGTAATGCTTTTTTTAAAGTTAGGCCCACATTTTATTTTATTCACACAAAATTTTGTATACTGTATTTGAAAATCAAGAGAGAGTAAATTCCCAGAAATGTTTTGCAGTTATCAGTGTTAAAGGCAGTAAACCATAGACGTGCGTTTTCAAAATTAAATAAATATGGAAATAGAAATATTTAATTTGTTTTAGTTATTTATACCTAGATTACCAATTTTAGATAGATAAACATAATTCGTAAGTAGTAATTTAATTTGGGTAAAATGAAGAAAAAGTCAATATTATTTTAGGCATTTTGTTTTAGGCATATGTTTATTTACAAAATATGTATATAATATGTACAGATAATTACAATTATTTATAAATTAATATGAGGAGCTAAAAAAAACAATTAAGTAGGTACCTATATGAGAAAAAAAAACCAACCGCAAGGATAAATTTGATGAGCAACATGCAAAAAATACGACAATATTAAATCTTAAAAAATAAAAATCTAAACATAAAATTAAAGTACATAAATTAATAATTTTAAAGTTATGGTTCCTCGCACTCTGTGTCAGAAGATTCACCATCTGATTCTAGAGAAATTACAATGGGCTCTATAGTAATATCAATTATGTTATCTAGCTCCCACATTTTTTTTTCTATTTCTGTAACGTGTCTAATACATTTTTGCCAATTTTCACTTGTTACTTCAGATATTGCCTTATTGAAGAGATTTTTAACATCTGATAATTTAAAAGTAGTGTTATTTCTGGCAACATAACCTTTAACTTGAGCCCATATCAATTCTATCGGATTCAGCTCACAATGGTAGGGTGGTAAACGAAGGATTTCAATTTCTCGTTTTTTGGCTATCTCCTCAATATTATATTTTTTATAATTTTGCTTATGTTTTTTAGCAATAGTTAACAATTCTGCCCTCAGCATTGTATTGTCAAAGGCTAAATTTTTAGAAGATAACCATTTTGCAATTTCATCCTTTTTCCATTTAGTGGTTGGTAAAGGTTCAAGTAATCTGGTAACTTGCATTGTCCATTACAATAACCGATCCTTTTGGTATGAATTGAATCATCTGTTCAAAATATTCCTCAAACACGTCTCCATTCATTTCTTCGTGATAATCAACGGTTTTTTTTTTATTCAAATAAGAGTAAACCATTCTCAAGAAAACCGTTTGTACTGCCTATATGACAAATAATTAATCTTTTACCTTTTCCTATAGGTTCCTTAAAACCAGTAGTATATCCTTCTAGAAAAGCTTGATGGGATGATTTTATATTTTTGTCTTTCCAAACTCTTCCTACACAATGTCCTGTTCGTTTCATCTAAATAATAAATGTTTTTATTTTGAGCTTTAACTTGTTGTATTCTTCTGAGGTACTGTCTTCTCCAACATACAATTTCTTCAGAATCAATTAGCATTGAGTGTCTGCCCATTTTTTCAAATTTAAAGTTTAACTCTGTAACATTTTCCATAGTTTATCCCGGCTTATTGTGGGTAAATCAACATCATTCGTAATGGCTTGCAAAACTTTATCTTAAGTTGGTATTTGCTTGTTTATAAAAAATGAGTGAACAAGCTTACGAATAGCATTTTTAAAAAACTCGTCCACGTTGACTTTTAATAGTTTTGGTCTATCTGGTTTCGGCTTTGGTGAGGTTACTCCACCTGATTTTTCCTCCTTTAGAACTCTATATATTGTAGATTTTCCATATCCCATTGCCTTAGATGTTGTTTCAACTACACTGTCAATAGTGTTTGAGGGATTTTGATGTTTAAAATAGTGGTACACATTCACTACAGCACTCTTTTCATTGAGCAATAAATGGTCTAGTTTTAATTTTTTCACTGGCGTATACTCACAAACTGCTTCCATTTTTAGTCACTACTATTTGTCACGTTTATCGAAAATCAAATAACTGCATTTCTAGAAACTCGAGCACTATTTAAGTCAAAATATCTGTCATTAGAAGCTGTTGCCATTCGGAGGTCGTTAAATAACAATTATCCCTTTCTAATCTGGTTACGCCTATGACGCACGTTAATCCTCTTAGGCCTACTGTAGTAACAATGAAAGATCATAAAATAATGTGATAGTCCAAGAAATTTAATAAATTTTGTATTGAAATTAACAAAAACAATTTAGAATGCATTACAGATATTGAAGTTTTACCGCACGTATACTGTACTATAGTTTTGCATACCGAATTAGTTTTTATTCTGGGAATTTACTCTCTCTTGATTTTCAAATACAGTATAGGTAATTCAAAATACGCGAGGCACGTTACAGTCAGAAGCGTAATGTTAGTGCACAGTAACCTTCATATGCGGTGACGTCACAGTCATACTCTTCGCCCCGCTCTCGGTATACTTGTTTAATTGGTTGTATTAGGAGAACGACATACCCTATTGACATAAAATTTTCAGAATAATATTTTTATCCCTAGTACTTTGATTTAAAAATTTTAGTAAACGAGCCCATTGTTGATAAATATTGGGTAAAAGAAATAGACACTGTTGGAATAAAGACATATGCCACAAAAAATTGTTTACACTTACAATAATGCTTTTACACATACTAGAAGGTTACAGCTATTATATTATGCAATGATTTAATCAAAAAATTTTTCGGTTTAACTGTCTCGGACGTTAGTTTTAAAAAGTGGTTCAAATTTTACCTTAGTAACAATTAAGATATCTGCGGTTTTTTATTTTAATTGAAATCTGAAAGTACCCACTTGAAGGACTTGAAAAAATACAACTTTTGGCGTTTTGATCGTGCAATTCGGACCATTTAATCTCGAGTTATCGAATCCCAAACTTGATCAACGATTCTCGGCAACGTCTGGGTCAGTTAAATTGAAAAAATTGTTGATTAAATAATTGCATATGATAGCTGTAACCTCTAGTATGTGTAAAAACATTATAGTCTATATAGAAAGGACAAGGAGTAATAAATCATTCATTTAAGTAGATTTCATAGACGTACCAAAATATATTTTAAGAGGGTATACCGTAAGGTACATTTTGTATTGAACGAATGAGTTGCAGCTATGCTAAAGAATATACGATTTAGGTCAGAGGTAACGGGATGTACTAATTTTAATAAAAAAAAGTGATAGAGGTACATAAATTTTAGTAAGTTTGATAAAGAAAGGCAACACAGTTTATTCATAATAGAAAACAAACCAATCTGTAACAATAATTATTTTATATATTTTTGTTCTTTTTGTAAGAAGAAAGATAGCAAGATATCGTTACAATTTTTATTAAATTCAAAGAAGCAAAATGAATATTTTTTATTTGTATTACTTCTATATGTAGTGTTTGGGGAATTTTTCTCAGAAATTTTAAATGGCAAGTGGCCTACTGTAATCGGCTTAATACGATTACACCTATTTACAGATTATTCGATTATTGAGAGGGATTTTCCAAACAACCCAGTTTTCTTAGAAACATTATCGGGAATATTATTTTAAAAGAAAGTAGGTACATTAAATCAGTACTTAGTATTAGTTCTTTGAGTAAAGTTGTATGAAGTTGTATGGTTTTCATAATATTGTAAACAGTTGGAATATATTTAAAACATTTGTTGAATGTTAATTGTGCAAGTACCAAACAATGTCGATAAGCCAAGGACCATCTAAACGACCAAAAACAGGTCCATTATCTTTAAATGCAAAAACTCTGATATTGAATTGTTATATATCATTAAAAAACAAGGATCCAAGTGCAAGTGTTGATGATATTGTGGAATTAACGGCTGCTATGTTGTGTGTTGCTAAATCAACAATTTATTGATTACTAAAAGAAAGCAAGAATGGAACTCTTCAACCCCCTAAAACTCCTTCAGGCCGAAAACCAATTGAGATCGATGAGTCATTAAAACAAAGACTAAGGCGTAAAGTCCATGGATTTTACTTACGAAAGGAAATTCCAACACTTGACAAAATTATGACATCAGTGCAAGAAGATACGGACTATCCAAAACTCTCCAGAATGACATTATGCAAACTTTTGAAAGATGTGGGTTTCAGATATACAAAACATAATAGAAAATCTCTCTTGATAGATAAACCGGAAATAGTTTTTTGGAGAAGAGACTATTTAAGAAGCATTCGACATGCCAGAGAACAAAATTTGAAAATCTTCTACTTAGACGAAACATGGATAAATGCTGGATATACAGTTTCCAAATCTTGGCAAGATGAAAACATTAAAAGCGGAAGGCAGGCATTCGTGGAAGGTTTGTCGTTAGGTTTGCAGCCACCATCTGGAAAAGGAAAAAGACTTATCAGTGTCCATGTTGGAAGTTCTGAAGGTTTTGTTGATGGTGGATTATTAACTTTTATTTCAAAACGCACGGGGGACTATCACGAAGATATGAATGGGGATGACTGCATTTGCATTGCAAAATAAAATTATTCCTGACACACAACATGGCTTTCTACCTCATAGATCAGTAGAAACAAATCTTTTGCAGTGCATAAATGTTTGGACAAAAAGCCATGATCAAGGAGAACCAACCGACGTTCTGTATCTGGATTTTGAGAAAGCTTTTGACAAAGTGCCTCATTTAAGACTTCTCTATAAACTAGAGCACTTTGGCATCCGAGGAAAGTTGCATCAGTGGCTTGAGAAATTTTTGACCGGGCGGACCTATACAGTACGTTTAAACAGATCAATGTCAAATGAGCACCCCATCATAAGTGGCGTAATTCAAGGTTCGGTATTGGGTCCTCTACTTTTTCTTTTGTACATAGCAGACTTAGGGTTGAAAATGTCAATGAATGGAGCGTTTTTTGCAGATGATGCAAAATTCTATGGTAACCCACGATATCAAGCTAAAGAACTCCAGCAAGATCTAGTTGCAGTAGAAAAATGGACCACGGAGTGGTTAATGTCACTAAATGCAGATAAGTGTACAGTACTCCACCTAGGACCGAACAATCCAAACGAGACATACTACCTTAATGGAAAAACTGTTCTTGCCGTTGCAACTCAAAAAGATCTTGGAGTAACGGTATCTGGCGATTTGAAGTGGGAACAACATATTTCAAACATTGTGAAGAAAGCCAACTTTATCATTTATCTTATTAAGACAGCTTTCAGAGACCATTCAGCAAGCACTATACTTAAACTCTACAAGTCAAGAATACGTCAGATGTTAGAACATGCGGTTAGCATGTGGAGTCCGTATTACATCAAGGACATTGAATTGATAGAAAAAGTACAGAGAAGGGTGACTAAAATACCACCAGAACTGAAACAGCTGCCTTATGAAGAAAGACTGAGACAGTTAAGGCTAACTTCCCTGTCAGAAAGAAGAACTAGAGGTGATCTTATCCAAACACACAAAATATTGTCAGGGTATTACAGCATCCCACTTAACATTTTTGAATATAGTCAGAATACTAACTCAAGGGGACATAGCCAGAAGCTGCAAAAAGAAAAATGTGCCAAGTTACCAAGAAGAAACTTTCTTACAAATAGAGGTCTACAGCTGGAATGCTTTGAGAGAGGAGACAGTAATATCTACTTCAGTGAACCAGTTTAAAAATCGAGTAGACATCGACCTACTTGACTCCAGACAAAGACTTGTACACTTCCCGAATTAGACATAGGATTATATCTGTGATAAAACTTTTTTTTAGCATGTTGTGCTGTGACTTTTTTTAAACTCTTTTTAAACTCTGTTGTGACGTTTAACTGTTTTTTTTTACCTACTGTCAAACTGGATTTTTGTTTTTATTTTATTGACATTTAAATAACAGTTACATCGGCCTAGCCGCTTACTGTTGATACAATAATAATAATAATAATAATAATAATATCTTCGAGGAATGGTTTGTTCAAATGTTGGATCTGATTCCAAAAAGGGCTGTTATTGTTATGGACAACGCAAGTTACCATTCACGGTTACGAGAAGCATTGCCCACAAGTCGTTGGCGTAAAGCAGAGCTTTTGGAGTGGCTTATTTCGAAAAATATTAAGTTTCCAAAAGATCCACTAAGGAAAGAACTTTACAGAATTGCAAAAATGAACAAGAATAAATACAATACCTACATTGTAGAAGAAATGGCTTCTTCTCGTGGTATATCAGTTCTTCGACTTCCCCCTTGTCATTGTGAACTTAATCCCATAGAATTAATATGGGCTCAGGTAAAGGGGGAAGTTGGAAAAAAATACTACTTTTAAAATAAACGATGTTGTGAAATTGTTTGAGAGTGCTGTAAGTCATGTTAGTAAGTAAAATTGGACAAACAGACAACAACGATTCTTCCTCTTCCGAGTCGGATATAGAATAAAATGTAAGTAATAAATATAATTATTTCTTTTCATTTTTTATTATATTATAATTTTTTTTTTATTACAATTAAAGTGCTCGGCTACTAAGGCCACTCACACAGGTACAGTAAAGTATACAATAAATATATTAAATTTTGTGGAATAGCTGGACATCTTTCAGGAACTGGAGAACGGTAAGGACATTGTCTGGATTTCCGAGTATCTCTTGAAGACTTCCTTTGAGATTGAGCTGTTGTCTTTTAGCTGTGTACTGTTGGCATTCTAAGATAATGTGTTCAACGGTGTAGATGCAGTTACAGGTTGAACAGAATGGTCGATTGTTGGATGACATAAGGTAGCCATGAGTGAATCTAGTGTGACCGATTCTTAGTCTTCTCAGCGCCGCTAGGTCTTGTCTTGAGAGATTTGAAGCTCCATTATAGTAAGGGTGGCTTAGTGAAGGTTGGATTTTTTGTAGTTTTGTCGGGGTGGATTTCCAATGATCTTGCCATAGAGCCTTGACCTTATGCTTGATGACTTGCTTGAGATCGGATGCAATTTGGATGTTATCTGCATAATAGTTCAAAGTTGTGGCCCTTTTAGCAAGTTGATCAGCAAGTTCGTTTCCCATTATACCAATATGAGATGGTGTCCATAGAATGGTAACTGTTATATTTTGGGAAAAGGAGAGTTGATAGGTATCATGGATATTCTGTACTAGAGGATGGTCACTAAATATATCTTTAATGGAGTGTATAGAGGCAAGAGAGTCTGTACATATGCAAACATTTTTATTGGGAGCGGAAATATGTTTGAAAGCCTGAACTATACTATAGAGTTCGCCGGTATGTACGGTGCAAGCTGATGATACTTTGGAGGAGAAAATTGGAGATTCTAATGTTGTTACGGCGCAACCGACTCCTGTTTCATTTTTTGAGGCATCAGTATACAGTATCAAATCATATTCATTTCGGTATATTATATCCAGAAAAGTTTTTTTGATTAGATCATTTGGTGTTTCATTTTTATTCAGATTTGTGAGAGATGTGTTGATATGAGGAATGTTTTTCGTCCATGGGGGCATCAAGGGAAGAGGTAGAGGAAATGTTTGAGAAATATCAATTTTGATTGGCATTGTCTTTGGTAGTATAGGTAAGGGTCTTATTGTTGTGGGTGTTGTGTTCTGTAAGTTATCATTGTTAAACAAGCTGTATACAGGGTTAAGAGGATTGGAAGATACCGAGATAACATAGTTAAGTAATAATTGTTGACGTCTTATCCATAAAGGAGGTTCATTTGCTTCACAGTAGAGACTTTCTACCGGGCTAGACCTAAACGCCCCTAGGCACAGTCGAAGAGCTGTAATGTGTACCGAGTTCAAGACATTAATATGTGATTTAGATGCAGATATGTATACGAAGCAGCCATAATCTAATTTAGATCGAATAAGAGATCTGTAAATTTTTAAGAGAGAATTTTCGTCCGCGCCCCAATGGAAGTGAGAAAGAGTTTTTATGATATTTAGTCGTCTGAATCCTTCGCTTTTTAAATAACTAAAATTGATGAGTTTGGATTTTGTTGGGGATAGAGAGAGTCCTAATAATTGTATCTTGTTGGACAGGGAGTTTACCGCGGATTGAAGCATAGAGGAGGTAGTGGACACTGACTGACCGTGGCAGTATAATACTAAGTCATCGGCATACATCGTGCATCGATAAGCGATGTTTACTCGTCGGCTACCAGCGTAGAAATCCAATATTATAATCTAAAACGTATTTTTTTTCCAAAATACACACCACTGCATTGCGTTATTGCTTATATCTGCTAATCCTTTAACAATGAAGAAACCCTAAACTTTGCTACAACTGAAACAAATACGGGGTCGATCTACCTGGTTTTTAGATTTACGAAAGAAATGTAATTTAAAGTAAGAGATTCCATGGTGCTCCCTGTAAAGGTTTTGCATACTTAATTAGGGTTTATTACTCCTCGTACTTTTTGTACATACTATATTGTTTTTCTACTTATTCATCCGATGTGGCTGCAGGGATGGGAATTTTTACATTTTGAACCACGGAATTTTATAGCAAATTTTACACTCTATAACTTTGTTTCTATAATTATGCGCGATAAACTTTATACTGTTCGAGAAAAATTCGAAAACATGTCAAAAAACAGGCCCATTTTCAGTTGTTTTGGCTACAAACTGTTATTGTGCAATTAGCACAGCCTAAAAACCGGTGGAGGCAATCGATTAACATCAACCATGATATTTTTAAGATTCCATCAAAAATCTCGCCTACTGCTCTCACTTCCATGTTTTGATAGTTGTTAGGCTAACCCTGATCACGAATATTTTCTATGTATTCTCTTTCTTTTTATTTAGTGGCTTGGAAAGCACCTATAAATATTTCTCAAGAGTCATACGAAAGGGTAAAAAGAAGTGCCTCTCCTGTATCTACGCCGAAAAAACTGAAGAAACCTAAAGTAGAATCTACAGACGAAAATGATAATATAAGTGACCAACTAATGGCAGATTGCTCTTACAAAATTCTATTTTCGTTAGTTAGCGACGCAACGAAGATGAAGCAGATAGTCAAGTAAGTTGAAAACTTTAAATTAAGTCCCAGTAATAGTAATAGTCAAAGTACAGAAAATATTCGTAAAATGCGGTAAAAAATACAAAAAACTTGGAGATTCAAAATTGAGTATTTGAAAGGGTTGTGATTAACATGAGAAAAATTTTACGATGCTAGGCATGCAATTTTCCGGAAAATCGTTAAGTAAATTTTTGTTTTTTCACTCCAATTGTTTAAATAGTGAAATTACAGGAAAATGTTCAAATCAAAAATTGTAGCTAATACATTTATATACAAAATGTGTCTAAACATTTTTTTTGTATCTGCATTATTTTTCAAAATATACGAAATTTCCCAAGTAGTATTTTTGAACATCAATTTTCATGTTTTTAATTTTACGATAGTGAATAAACAATGACACTTGAAAAAAAAATTTTCATATGAAATGTGTTACAAATACATAGAAAAAAATTTCAAAGATTATGGCGTAATCTTCAAATTTTATTTGAAACTTTTTTGTATCTGCATTTTTCACTTCACTTTCATTTTTCAGATACATACGATTTTCCACGTGAACCTTCATTTTTTTGACCCCACTTCATTTTTATTATTGTTTTAATAACAGACTCTATTTTTAACGTAATTTTTCGAAATTTTTGTTGTTAATATTTTATTATTATTGTTGTTGTTATTACGCGGTGGCGCGTATAAGCCGCTCTCTCACCTGCTTTTTCAACTTAATTTTTGCTCCCTTTTCTTTATTACCTGTACCGTAAGTGTGTTTTTTTTGTATCGCGATCACTTCTATATAGGTTCATTATTAAGTTCACAAATTTTTAGATAATATCATAAACACTACAAAAAGTTATAGAAGGTTTACTGAATGACGTCTGATTTAAGTATTTATTGTGAATAATAAAATTGTCTATTATTCAAAAAATTTGTTATTTATAGAAAAACTGTATAGTAGTTTCAAAAGTAGAAGCTTCAAAGTGCTTAGTGTTAAGTTTCATTGAATTTTGAATTATCAAGTTTTCTGTATTTTTTGAGAGGTTTTATGTGTACTTTGACTAGGCTATAAACATATTACTTGATTGTAAGATAATTTAGCAACAGTCAAAAATGCCGAATAATGAAGTTCCTATCATATTTTATCTGTTCGACTGAAGTTAAAAGAGAAGGATGGAAGGTTTATTCTGTAGAATTAACGCAGATTGTACTGTCATCAAACTATGCACCCCATTTAAACTTATTAACAATAACTACTATGTAGTACTACGAAAAAAAAATAATATATTGTTCTTGTTACAGTTTTCTTTTAAAATTACAGCTTCGATTAGTTCCTATATGAACCTATAGGTGGTCAACGGTCGCCACAACCACAAGATGTCTATTGCCCTCCTTGAATGCGACTTTTATGTTTTATTTAAATAAATCACCCATATATATTATCATTAACCCAAATACCATTTCAATAAATTAAGTTATTCTGTAGTAATGTCTTCATGAACAAACTTGGCCCATTCTTTCTTATTTCTTGCTAATATTTTTGCCTCATTCCATGTTTTTCCCTTTTCTTGAAGAATTTTTCCAATTATGCTGTCCCATGTTTCTCTCGGCCTCCCGCGTTTTCTCTTATTCATATTTCTTGCCTCCCAAAGTTGCTTAACTTGTCTGTAATTTGACATTATATGTAGGTGTCCCCACCATCCCAATTGTCTTGATTGAATATACTCAATTGTCGATTTTATTTCTAGATCCTTTCTTATCGTTGTATTCCTTACTTTATCTATTCTTTTAACTCCTTTAACTCTTCTCAGATATTTCATTTTTACTGCTTGTATTTTGCTCTTCTGTCTGCCTGTCAGTGTCCATGATTCACATCCAAATGTCAGAATTGGTCTATATATGGTCTTAATTACATTTAATTTGGTCTTCATTTATCTCTTTTTTGTTTATAAAAGCCCGATTCATTGCTTAGTACAATTTCAGTGTTTTTTGCACTCGTATCATTTATTTCTTTTTCCTGCCTCTCGTTCTCTTGTTACTTGTTCAATTATAACATTGTCTACTCTTATCTGTATGTTTTTATGTTCCTTTCCTATTGCCATTACTTTTGTTTTGTTCTTATTTAATTTCATACCATATTGTTCCAGTGCACAATTCCAAATCTCTAATTTCTTTTGTAAATCAACTGCCTTTTCAGTCACAATGACTATATCATCTGCAAATGCTCCTTCCGACACTTGTACCATTTCCATGTATCTGAATCCTACCTTAAATTTTTTTAACTTTTACTTTACATTCCTTTATTACCTCATCAATATATATTGTGAACAGTGTAGGACTTAAACCTCCTCCTTGCCTCAATCCTTCTTTTGTTGTGAAAGCTTCTGAGATGTCCATCTTATTATATTGAATAAACTATAATATGTTATATTGTTGCAGAGAATTGGGCGGTTGCCTCGCAAAAGATCATCACGACTTCACGCATCTCGTTATGCCGCAGTTGGCACGAACCAACAAACTTTTTTTCGCCATCGCGAAGGAAGCACACGTCGTATCCGAACACTGGTTGAAGGAATCGCACGAAAACAACCAATTCTTACCGGAAAATAAATACTCTCTTCATTCTAAAGACTTTAACATTGAATATAAATGTGACATAGACCAAACTCTCCAAACTCGCAACAGATCCAAACTATTCGACGGGAAATTTTTCTTTGTAACTCCCAGCGTATTTCCGAGTAAACGAATCGTCGTCGAGCTCATTCAGAGTTGCGGGGGGATTGTCGAAAAGCACAGAAGGAGCTCGTCACAAATCGAAATCACCACGCTTAATTCCCCTTACAGTTATTTCATTATAACGCATGAAGATGATCTTCATTTGGTCGCTGACTTATTAAGAAATAAAAAAGATAAAATGAAGGTGGTTTGTAACGCGGAATTGATCTTTAGCGCCGTTTTGAAACAAACTTTTGAGGTTGATCCTTATGCTGTATGCGTGTTATGATTTTCTGAATATGCCGACAGCGAGGATGAGAGTGAACATTGTATTGGGGTTGATTCGTAGACTGTCTATTTTTAAATACTATTTTTAAATTTTGTCTACGCTAACCTTGAACATTTTTTATACATGCAAAACCAATTATTCAATATTACTCCTAAAGTGATACCAACCACAGTTTGTGCAATATGTTTCTACTACAACATTAGTTTTGGAAATATTTTCTGTCCTTTTGATGTATGTTGTATGTTTTTTGGGGTGACATTCACTGAGACCTAAAAGATCTATTGTGCCCTGTTACTTCTGCTTAGTTTCTGAGGAGAGTCCCAGAAACTAGTAGCTCCTTTACGGCCGTTTTTATAACAAATGCTTAAAGATCACTTTTGTAGGGCTTCTCTGGATTATTCGACGATATTTTGTGGTCGGGGGAACCACACTTGAAGCACGATCCTC
>CAJUYI010005742.1:0-15063 GCA_910591695.1 Galerucella pusilla
CATCCATAGTACCGTTATTTTTTGGCCTCCCAGGTCTCCTGATTTAACTCGACTTGACTTTTTTTTATGGGGTTACTTAAAACAGCATGTTTATCAGCGAGGACCATTTGATGATGTAGACCATTTGGAAAGGATTATTTTTGAGGAATGCCAAAAAATTACTCCAAATATTATACGGAAAATAATAAAAGAGTTTCAGACAAGAACAATTACATGTTTAAAAATAGAAGGTGGATATGTCGAAGCTTTAGTAGTTTAAATTAAAGTTTAATTATGTTTGTTGGTTATAAATAGATTTTTGTTTAGGTACATAATATTCTTTGTGTGGATTCTCCTATTTCTAAGATAAATAATTATAATGCAGCACGTATTTAAATGCAAGATTGTCCAAACACATTAACAAATAGAAAGGTTATCATATTTTTAACAGATGAGAGGGATAAAGTCAGTATTGAAATTTACGATTACAAATACTTTATAATGTGAAACGTAAACAATCACCAAATCTTAATTTTCATGCTAAATAGCTGTAATTGCATATTTGAACATAACTTTTAATTTTAAACAACTTTACTCCTTACAATTTTTCTGTATTGTAAAAAATAAAGGTACTTTACTCCTGAGTAAGATTAATATTTTTTGACAAACCTCGTATACGGCTTGAAATAAGAAATATCTAATGATTGCATTTTAGGTTTTAGATAATGCAGAACTTTTTATGAGGAATAACTTTTTTTCCTAAAACCCATAATAAAAAAGTTTCCCATATGAGTCCAACTTAAGTAGACACACTGTATATATTTATGTAGGTATTTATTAAATACCTAAATGTACATTTGATTTGTTATAAATAGTCATTACTCTTGGGATATTAATTAATAAATAAATTTTTAGATAACACAAATAGTTACAAAAATCAACCAAATTTTAAAGTACAAATAATTCTTAATTTATTTATTATCAAAGGGAATACAATATACACCTATGCATAATAATTTGTAGCACCAAAGTTAATATCAAAAACTTTAAAATTTCTTTTATCATAGGCCGGGATATTAAATTGTATACTCTCATCCCTTGGAAATCGGAAGAACTTTATTTTTGTTTCCATATAAAGTTTATTTGGACAGTCTCTGTATGAACAATACACTTCGCAGTGATGTTTATTCATTTTATAAGAATAATAGGTAATCTATACCACTATATTTTTATAGTTAATATTACCACAACGCATAATCGAAGCAAACAATGAAGCAAACAAATATAGCGTTATGAATTTTGAGCATGTTTTGGCGTTTTGATTATGTTATGTTAGGTTAGCCGTCACAGTTATTATGCATGGTTGCCAAAGATGTGGTTTGTGGAAAGAGTATATATTTATGGTATGATTTTTATACATTACATTTTTTTTAATTATATAACTCTTTTAATGTTAATAAAATTGATTTAAAACAAGTAATTATCGAATATTATTTGTATCTGTTTAACTATCACACTTAAAAAAATGCTCATAAAATATTTGACCTATGATTGTAAATTGAAAGAAATATTATGCAAATTGACAACCCTGTTGACAAATTTCGCGAAGCAGCCCGAACGGAGTCGACATAAGACGATGGGCATTTAAATGGGTATGTCCACCCATCTCTTTCTCTTTTTACTGTTTTCTGTCAAGCTTTCGTATCTGTTCTCTTTATAATCTGTGATAATGCTGTATATATTATAGTTAAAGTAATGTTCACCTGCAATAATTTATTATATTTTCTTCATTTTTTACCAGAATATGTGAGTAGGTATATGAATCTGAGTGCATGATTACTTTGTATTTTCATCATAATATTGATTGTAATAAACGTTAAGCAAAAATCATAAGTAAACCCTAACCCTGTTTTATGACTATGGACCGTTTGGTTCACTGCGTATGCTTCATTTGCATTTATTTGACTGATTACCAGGTGGCCTTGTCACAATTTCTTTCTTCTCAGTCTAAACCAACGAGGTAAGAGAAAAAGGAGGGAAGGTAAGCGTGGTAGTGATTCAACCAACTTTCGACGAAAGTCGCCATATTGAGAAGCCACATTAGTCATCAATTCTTGTGTCAACAACCTTAATATACTGAAATGTTTCAAATTGAAAAGCCTTGAAAAAATAGTGATTTTCAGTATTAGAAAGGTTATTTATGAGTTTTACCTAGTATGAATTTAAGTTGATATTGAGTTGTACAATAGTAATTGGAGAATGCTTTTATCCAATATATACCACCTTAAAAAAATGCATATAATGAGAGTTTTTTGTTTCCCCTAATTGAATAATTTAATGTACGCCTATGGTTTGTTTACGCTTCAACGGAAGTCGGCCATATTCAGGAACCACTTTGGTCGATTATTCTTTATACTGTTATGTTCTCTCTTCTCTCTTTTACCTTTTACCTCCATGGTCTAAACACATTGTTAAACATAAATAAGAGACCAAATTTCTTGAGACACCCGACATCCGGTTTCCGGCTATTAGGTATAGACGTTCTGTGCTATAGTTAAAATAATACCCTTCTTGGTGTGCGTCATCGATTGTGACGTATATCCGGGTTTTCGGCATGTCGTTTATTTTATTTGCTATTTTGACATATAGCTAACCTTAAATTTGATAAATAAGATCATCAGGATTGTATTTAGCCAAATTCGAAAAGGCCATGCAATTAATAATTACCAGCTTCTTTTTCTAACTGGAAATACTTGAGAACTTTCAAAATACTGATGTTTTTCCGTGTTTTCATGCATATTTTTGTATTATTTATATAAATAAAACAATAAGATTAATATTCACTTTTCATAAATAATAATTGACCGTAAACAACAAAGTACAGACCTGTCAAGAACTGTCAGTGTGACAGTAGAAAAAGACGTAAGACTTATTGCCGCTACGAAAGTAACGCCTTCATAGTATTTTAAGCTCTCGATTGATAGGTTTCGCTGGCGCGTAATCTAAACATCAACCAATAAAATTTTTGTACGTCAAAGATTAGGGTTAACGTTTGTAATACATTTAAAAGGTTCATTATTGTGATATTTTGATCAGGATTAATCACAGACCTGCCTTTTTTTCCATTTCTTCCTACGTAATGTGTTAGAAAGACATTAACAATCGATGACGCACACCAAGAAGGGTATTATTTCAACTTCTTTGAAACCACCGTACACTAACTACCGACAACTTAATTCACTCCGTCAATTTGGGGTTACTGAAAATTTCCTTACCCCTCCTATCGTCTGGCGAGCTCTGGCTAGTTTAAATCGAGAAAGTATTGAGTATTATGATAACAGACGTGTAAGGCGCCAGAGAAAAGATGTTCCAAAATTTTCATACGTTCCGACGTCGGTAGTTAGTGCACGGTGCGTAAGAAACCAACTACAATATGTTTATTTGTTCGGAGGGTACCACATCGCTCGCATCTGATCAGTTGACAAAGCACACGACCCATCAAATTCATAACTGGTCTATAATAAATCATTCAATAGGGCATGTCCACGTGACGTAACAAACTATTTTGACAAGAGCACGGTGGTAAAACAACAAACAAAGCGTTCAGAACACGTGGTACTTAATAGTGAGGTTATGCTGATTTATAATCGTGTTTGAGTTCAGTTGGTTTTGCTTCAGTGTACTTTTAAAGTTATTTCAATAGTTGAGCTAGCATAATAATATATAGGTTAATAGTTGTTTGTTGTATGATAATTTTTCATCGTGTCTTTTGTTTATTGCTTTACTACATGGGTATTGTCAACTGTCGTGGCTATGCCCTTTTCACGCGTAACCAGGGGTGACATTCCGTTGATTTACATTGATATTTTGAGAAGGAAAGATAGAAAATGCGTAGGCGACACCTTATGGGTATCAGAAATTAGAACTAATTGTCGCTCCAAAACAACCAAATTTGGCGGAATGTATATATTGACGAGATCGATTCAAGTCTACTCACTAGTGTGAACAGAATGCCACCCCTAAAAGCTCAAAAATTTCTCGTTTCAAACAATAGTTCACGTCTGTAGCCAAAGTAGGTACATGGGAACCTATTGTCCTGTGATAACCCTATACCACAGAATGCTATACCTTCAACAGCTCTCCTATTTTTATTGCTCCATATTTATATACCTATTATTCTATGTATTGCTCTATGGGTGCGCTTGAAGTAAATAACGGAATTAAGGATGAACTATAAAGAACACCTGTCTGCACGAGAGCTTATTTACCCGACTCCGGCACCACCACCCCACGTCAAATTGAGTAGTTGAGGTGCACATGCGTTCAAGCAGCCTTCAACCTTCTATTTGATGTGACTGAATGTGAGCTGATTAGCGCAGTTGGTAGGATACTGAGTTTATCCAGAGGTCCTAGGTTCGAAACCCGGTTTGGACCTGTTTTTTTTTAAGTTTTTTATTTCTTATTTTCTGACATTTTTATATATAGTTACACTTTGATCAACCGGGTTTGGGCCTGGGTTTTCTTGTTGTTTTTTTTTTACTTTTCTATTTCTTATGCCCGTTTGTAATTATGAATGATTTAGTACAAGTTTTAGTCAATTTTCTAGGATCCTAAATAAATGATAGATACATACACATTTATCATCAATTTTTCAGTCAATTTTGAAATTGACGAAACTTGTCCTATTTTTGTTCAATTTCAATTGATAGAAAATATTTATAGAACCAGTCCTATTTTCTATCAATTGAATGTCAACTTAGGGGCAAACATATAAGTACCTAGGGTAAACTTTATTTTAAGGTTATTGATTTTTTTATTTTTCATGATGGTGGTGACACTGGTTCTCCTACATAACCAACGTTTATTCAAAGATTATATATTATATCGTTCATTGAGGGGTGATAATGTTGTGTATGTGAAAGTTTTTCGTTTGAGCTATTTTAAATATCAAAAATGTTGTGGTCTCATGATCAAGTACTTCGACTTATTGAACTATATAAAGAAAGACCTTACCTTTACATAGGTTGCGTTCAGAAAACATAACTTATAACTCAACTGTTGAGTGAGCTCTCACTGAGCAACGAATGGTTGACGTATGTCTTCATCTGAACGATCATTTTTTGGAAAGTATTGAAGATCATAGATAATCTTCATCATATTATTATGTATATGTGGAATACGTATATATAAATAAGCAGAGACAACCAACTGTCTCTGAAATAAGTAAAAACCATTTTTTAATCATTCGTAAACGTTTTTCGCATCTGTTAAGCTGTATGTAATATTATTTTACTTATAAATCAGTTCATATTCATAATAATCACTCATGTTGTGATATTTATTTATTTCTCTAATACCATAGATCATATATAACATTCACTAAGTATAATCTTTGTTTACTAAATGAAGCCATAGAATATAACCTTAATAAAAATATCACAATCTGCAACGTGTTGTGCTCACTGAGCGCAATTGAAAACCGCTCAGAAAAATGGCGTCCGCTCACCAAACATGTTGAGCTTCGCGCACTGATCAATGTGCGTTCACAGAACATTTACTCAACGGTTGTGCAACAGTTGTGTTTTCTGAACGCAACCATTGTTAAAAGTTCTCAATATAAAAATAAGCACATGAGGGCTTCTCTTTCTTATATAATTCCTAACTACTACTATATTAATAAGAGTTGCTGCTGCTAACAATGAAAATTCTTTGTCCATGGTTGTCTGATACCAACTTAAATTGAAAAATTAAAATTCTTTGCTGAAATCTGAAAAGTAACAGACTAATAACAAAATCATACTGCTCAGTGCGCATAATCACAACCTAAATAATTGACTAACATGGTGCATACACATTTTTTACTTGTCAATATTTTAGTGTCCCAAGTTTAGGATCCTGACAAATTGACTACTAAATCATTGATAATTACAAACGGGCATTATTTTCTGATATTTACATATTTACTTCAATTATGTTACTACTAATTTGACAACGTTGGTACCGAGTCGGGAAAATAAGCCCCCGTCTGCACACTATTCTACTATCGACTCTAACCACAGGGGTGTTATTCTCGAGTCAATTGCGTATACGAAATTTGATGGTCATAGACAATTTGCGTATGACTTGTAGTTGTAGGTATTCTCGAATCGTAGTATACGAAATAAAGCATCCACCAGTCGTACGAATTCACACGTATGGGTACTAGGCATACGATTCTTCTATGCGAATGCGAGTTTTCATAAGGGGCATGCGCATATGGCATCTTATGATCAAAAAGAAGGGGTTAACCTCTATTTTTTGTTATGATTGTGTAAAGTTTGAAATGAAATTTCAAATTGATTTGTTTTTTGTTTGATGTGGGTGGATGGACAAGTCAATTTTATGTGAATAAGAAATATCTCAGTTGAGTTGAGTTGTGGATGGCTTTAATAAAATCCACCAACTCCTTACGCTGATCGGATGTTATGTTTCCCTTTGTTTTCTCCATTTGATAATATTTCTATGAATTCAGTTAAATCTAATTTTCCGTGTGTTATTTTCAACAGGCAACTACAAGATAGATTCAAGTCAGAACGTTTTAGCGGTTTTTTCGTATATAAACAAAATTTTTATTATTATTATATTGTAAACATGTTGTAAACCATGAGAAAATTGACACATTGGCAGTTTTGGCACAGTGTTGTCAAGTTTTCATCCGACCACAAATTACGTAGACGAATGAAGAAGTCGTATAGTGTTCAAGAATGCACATGAGTCTTAGTATACGATTATTTCCATACGTAAAAGTTCGTATACGCTGCGAATACGTATTGTTGCGTATGAATTCGAGAATAGCACCCCAGGTCTTTTATCGACGATTTCTTAATAAAAACTTCACTACAATTAATATTCATAGGTCAAAAATAAAAGGAGACTTGTCGACAGTATACAGATGGTATACAGAGTAAGACTTTCGACTGTTGTTGACTGAAATAATAGTAGTAATAATACTGTAGAAAGCGATCGGTAGAGTTCTATAGTGTGCATAGTCCCAGTACTGTACGTGAACTCTGTAATAGGAAATTTCTTTTTATGTTAGGAACACAAAACAGTCTAACCCACAAAACAGCCTAAAGGTTAGACGGTTTGTGGGTTAGACTGTTTTGTGTTCTGCAGGTGCTTCTGAACTATAAACCATAGACAACATATCATTATATCTCTCTATTCTATGCCATAAACTCACTGTTGAGCTATCAAGATTATACATACTACCAAACATCACGAAAAAAAGAAGAGCATGAGAAATGAGAATAACCTTTTAATCATAACATTTCCTTTCAAAACAATATTTATTTATATTTTAAGGGTGGAAGTATTTAGAAATATTTCATAAGCTTTCGAAAATTCGAATCAATTAAATGTGTTGGTGAATCCTTTGATATATGAATTTAAGTTAAAAATGAACTTGCTACCAAAATCTAAAGATGAGTTCACACAAAAAGAGTACTGGAATGACTTTTTTAACAAGAGAGGAAATAAAGCATTCGAATGGTAATATATGCATTGAAAATTTCATGATTTTATAATAGGTGTTGAATTTTTTATATTTTGGGAGTGTCAGCTATGGATTTGTTCAATAAGGCACATAGTAGTAAAGGTATAATTATTACTCTTTTAGGTATGGAGAATATAATGAATTATCCTTACATCTCCACAAATATATTAAAAAACAGGATAATGTACTCATTGTTGGATGTGGTAATTCTTCACTGGGTAAAGATTTATTTGATTTGGGATACAGGTAAGATATTTACACACTGGTTGAAATAGACATTCACTCTAGCATAAATTTCCAACTAGCTGAAAATTTGCATGAATGTTAGAGATACCATTTCAATTAAATTGCGAAAATAAATAGTTTTCTGATAAAAATAGCTCAATTAAAAACTATGGATCATTAAACACTCTACAACCCAACACATTATTTACTTAGATTTGACATTTTTGAGAAAAAGCGATTTTATAGTTGTAGTCTCCATAATATGCATGACTACCACTGTCTATGTACATCATTGGATGTACCGGGAGTCTTATTATATTCTGACTGTTTTTAAGAGCTTATATCTTCGAAACGGTTCTAGATAATAAGATGCGGTTTTCACAGTTAAGTTTAAAATTACCATAAGTTTTGTTGTGACATATTTATATAAATGGCCTACTTCCGGTTTACCCGCTAGAAAAGTGGCATATTTTCAAAATACAATATATGTAATTTTTTAAATGGGACACCCTGTATATTTAGCAATTTCTTAAAAGATGCATATTTTTACTTTATAACGTTACTTTAAAGTTTGAAATCGGTGCACAGAAATTGAAGTTATATAACTTTAACTGGGATACTGTAATGATTCAGGTATGAAGTTGAAAATGTCATAAACAAAAACTTTATTGGCTAGTAACTAAAAGTGAACAGTAAAAAACAAATAAGAACATGTTTTAGGGCACGAACCATTAAGTTGTCAAATGCTGCTGTCAGCATTTCAGGAGGAATATTTTCCATTACCTGCCATATGTTATGGTTTATATTGTTATGGTTTTGAACTTTGAGGTACCGTTATAAAGTAAAAATATGTGTCTTTTAAGAAATTGCTAAATATACAGGGTGTACCATTTGAAAAGTTACATTTACTGTATTCTGAAAATACGCCACTTTTCTAGCGGGTAAGCCGGAGGTAGGCCATTTATATAAATGTGTCACAACAAAACTTACGGTAATTTTAAACCTAACTGTGAAAACCGCATCCTATTATCTAGAACCGTTTCGAAGATATAAGCTCTTGAAAACAGTCAGAATATAATGAGACACCCTGTATAATATAAGTAAAAATATTAGTTGGTGTGACTAATACGTCAATACTCAATGTGGCCTGCTGTCAATTGTCCATGTAACAGTGTCCACTTACCAGCTTCTTTTTAATTTTACTCCATGATATACAGATACAGGTCGTTCCATTATTAACTTTCAAGTATTATTAAAAATTATGATATTTGTTTGTCTCAATCATAACGTACGAATGTAAGATTGCCGAAAATTACAGGGGATTCAATTATGAATTTTTTAACTTACAATCCTCTAAATACCTGTAGCTCTTGAATTAATCAGCTTAGACCCCAAGTGTGCTAGTTAGTTGGAATTGTTTTATCGGGAGGAATACAGAAAGGCACAAATATACAGGTTGTCCCATTAATAATTTTGAATTCGACGTCACGTGACCAAAAACAAATAACTCATTATTTGGTAACACAATAACAAGAAAATATGCAACATTTGCTTTAATTCACACCCCCAAAATTATAATTATTTACTATTGCCCAATTCTGATATATTACTTGTCTTAATCGTCGTGGGACACCTTGTATGCAATGGTACACCTATTTTTGGTACTAACTTGACAATATTATCATACTAGCAGTATTTTATACTTGTAAATAAAAGTATTCAAAATACAGCCAAAATGTATATACAGGGTGATTCATTAAGAATGTCCAATCTCTGAACTGTAGATTCTAGACCTCAAAATATGATGATTCTGCCTAACATACCTTTTGCAAATATTGCTAGTTTCCGAGATACGGGGTGTTCAAAGTTTGAATTTTGATTTTCGCAATAATTTTTTATGTTTTCACAATTTTTCTTTGAAAATTGGCTATTTCACGTTTTTGGCATGAGGAATCATAATTTGCACTCTAATTTTAACATTGCTAATAGAGGGCGCTAGTTACACTTGTTTGTGTTAATTAAATCAAAGTAAACTATTTTTTGGGATAAAGTTACAACTAAAATAATAAAAAAACTAAGCGTTAAATTCTACAAAAAAGTTAATTTTCTTTGATTCGTGTAACTCAATCGGTTATCGAGTTAGGTACTTATTTGCTTCTAAAAAGTTCAATAAATTTCAATTTTTTCATAAAAAATTTTATTATTCCTTAAATATGTAACAATAACAAATTTGTAAACAAAAATAAAAAACTTCAAAGCATATGCTCAAAATGCCCACCATTTTCTTCAATACACTTTATGATCCGCTTTCGTAAATATCTCTTAATATCAAAATCACATTCGTGAATTAAGCCGTGGTTTAATTTTTCGTTTTTTTTCCAAGTAGGTTTGTGTCGCTTGTAACCTAAAACTGCCCCAGGCTAGAGCACTCCACCTCAGGGAGTGGAATTCGGCACCAATTAAACTATTTTATACACTATCACTGGGATGGGGTGTACAATTAATATTAAATTGGACGCCACCAGCTTTTTAATCGAACGAAGCAATTAAAACAAGAAACAAAAGGTGGAAAGCTGGAAACACCTTGTAGAAAATTAAATTTACGTTACAAAAAATGAATAAAATGAATCTACTTATTCCCGAACACGTTTATCCAATTCAATAATTATTGAATAATCAATACAAAGAATGAAATAATTATTTATTGAATTATTTGAAACAACATAAATTGAGTATTTCAAAAAAACCAAACGGAGAGAATATTAATTGTTATTAGCACGCCAAATCCAAATCTTACACACGCTATAGATAAGACGAAGGAACTTATCTTGAAGGGCTGAGGATGTTTGCAGCTCTTAGCGCGATGGCGGCAGTGGCGGTGGTGGCAGACTGTGGACCTCGTGCACGGGCAGGAACGGAGTGGACTGAAGATGCCTTGAAGTTGCCTTAAGCTTGCCTTGAGAGTGGAACTTGTAAACTTCCCTTGAACTTGAAGTTGCCTTAAAAGTATAACTTGCCTTGAAAATAGAACTTAAAGTTGCCTAAAGCTTGCCTTCTTGAGAATGGAACTTGCCGTAAACTTCCCGGCTGCAGAGCTGCGGAAAAAAAGAGAAAACAGGGATGAGGAACTAGAAAAGAAACATTAGGAAGGAACGAATAAATAGAACAGATCACAGGTAAAAAGGAGCTTATGCTATAGCGCATACAAAACCCGAACTCCACGTGCTAAAATACAACTTAACAGTGATCTGTTTTATTCTATTCGTTTTGTTCCTCAAATACACAAAAAATGCAAATCAGCAAATAAGCAATAAAAAAATAGATAGCTGTAAGCACTAAAAAATAACCTAGGGAAAACACAATAATTAACTTACCAACCAGACAATAGAAATTGTTCACCAAAATTAAAAATAAAATATAATTACTGTTGCCTTCTGTGGCAGATAGAGGAAAAGAAAGAGTCCACTCGAAAAATAGAAATTTCGAACATCGACAGACATAAATGGAAGGGGAATTTGATAAAATGTTTTATTTCGGAGTGGCTAATGCGACAATGAAACGGCATGATTAGAAATTTAGTAGAAATTTGGGAGGAAGTGACTAATGAGCCAAAAAATTCACTAAATGAAATAGTTTTTTAGACGAAAAACGTAACAGCTGAACAGCATGTTACACGCTGTTAGACAGTTTGTGTTTTGTGTAGAGTTTAATTTTTCGTTTTCTTTTTAAGTAGGCTTTTGTCATTTTTGACAGTTTGTGTAGAAGCAAAAATTGGATAATAATAAGAATAAGTAATACATTAGTATACCATTTATTAACAATTTAGTAATTAACAAGTGTAATAGTTACTTAACAAATAATGCCTAGGCATAACGATTTTTCCAATAATGAGATGCGCGATATGATTTGTGTGTTTGCTCAGTCAAATTATAGTGGTCCAGCTGCGGCTCGAAGATATTCACCACAATTATACCCAAATTGAAGGCAACCCAATTACAAACTGTACCGAAATCTTCACAACCGCTTAGGTGAAACGGGGTCTTTACGCTCTAAAACTGAGCACGGTGCTACAAAAAAAAAAATCACTGCTGATGGAGAAGATGAAATTTTAATTTGTATAACAGTACTCGCCGATTAAGTCTGCAAACAAGTATAAGCCAATCATCTATTTTTAGAATTTAGAATTTATTACCTCAAGATTTACCTAAGCGTCTACAATTTGCCCATTCTTTGCAAGATAAACAAAATGTTAACCCAGATTTTCTGGATACAATTCTTTTTACTGATGAGGTCACATTTACCAGACGAGAAATATTTAATTATGAAAATAATCATTTGTGGGATTCTGAAAATCCACATGCTATGAGGGAAACACATTTTCAGCACGAGTTTAAGGTTAACTTTTGGTGTGGTGTAATATGTGGGTATTCAATAGGTCCTTTTGAACTGCCAACCAATTTAAATGGACCTCTTTATTTAGATTTTCTTCAAGAACATTTACACGAATTACTAGAGGATATACCTCTCGCTTTAAGACAAAATATGTGTTTTTTGCACGACGGAGCACCACCACATTATTCTTTACAAGTTCGTCAATACTTAAACGAACAGTTTCCGCATCGATGGATTGGTCGTGGAAGTGAGTTTGCTTGGCCACCAAGAGGCCCTGATTTCAATCCTTTGGATTTTTCAATTTGGTCGCAAATGAAAGGCATTACTTTACAAAAAAAAAATTACTTCTTTTCCACAACTGCGACGGAAAATAGAAGAAGCCGCGGATGTAATTAAAAATAATAGACAAGGATTATTTGATATTAAGAGATCTTTACAAAAGCGGATCATAAAGTGTATTGAAGTAAATGGTGGGCATTTTGAGCATTTGCTTTGGAGTTTTTTATTTTTGTTTACAAAGTTATTGTTACATATTTAAGGAATAATAAAATTTTTTATGAAAAAATTAAAATTTATTGAACTTTTCAGAAGCAAATAACTCGATAACCGATTGAGTTACACGAATCAAAGAAGAGTAACTTTTTTTGTAGAATTTAACATTTTTTAAAATTTTTGGTATTATTTTAGTTGTAAGTTTAGCCCAAAAAAGTTTACTTTTATTTAATTAACTCAAACAAGTGTAACTAGCGCCCTCTATTAGCAATGTTAAATTAGAGTGAAAATTATGATTCCTCATGCCAAAAAACGTAAAATTGCCAATTTTCAAAGAGAAATTGTGAAAACAAAAAATTATTGCACTCCTACGAGTGTGAAAAATCACTTTCACAAAAGTAATGTACACTATTTTTCCTACGACCATGCGATAATTGTAACAAATATTGTTTAATGTAATGGTTTTTTAAAAATAATGTTGACATCGGTGAGGGCGGAAATGAAATAAGTGAAATTCACTCTGCTACGAGTTATGTACACTATCTTTCCTACCGCAATAAATATTCAAAAAGTACCTCAGGTTTTTCGCTACTATCAGTATCAACTTCCATTATAATAAAAACCGAGACTAACACTTTTTATTTCTAGTTTATCTCACAATTATAATTCGTTTACACTTTTATGTGATAAAAATTTCACTTACACTTCACGAAAACTATTTCTATGCTTTGTGTTATAATTTGAGAATTTTGACATAAGCCTACTTTATTATTTTTCACTTTTATAATTAGTATATACTTTTTACGATCACGCGATAAATTTACGAAATATGATGATTATTTATTTGAAAACATCATTAACTGTACAGGGTTTTTCATTATATATAGACCCTTCTATATCTCACTTATTATTTGAGGCAGGAGGCAGATAAAAATGTTTCAAATAAGAGTTAAATGGTTATTATTGTTGTTTTTAAAATTCAACAGAAATATTATACAGGATGTCCCTGAAAAGAGGGTCAGAGCCAAAGTGTTCTTTCTTAAATGGGACACCCTATATATTTTTATATTTTTAACTTGTTCACTTCAATCCGAATTCAGCAATATATAATTGTTATAGTCTAACCTTAACAGTTTAGAAAATATATTCATTTAAAAATCCTTTTCTGTATGATGAAAACCAACTATAAACATCGGTTAGGCCATGAAAGCATTGTCATATTCAAGTCATATTTGACAAGTAATTATTCGCACCATTATAAAATATTGTATTTGATAGTTTGGAAAATGCGGTATACAGATGATGAAAAGATAGAAATATTTTCTCTATTTGTTAAAAATAATAATAACAAATTAGATGCAAGGAGAGAATTTATGGAATTATATCCAAATCGGCATGCGCCTAGCAAAATTACGTTCAACAGAATATACCAGCATGTAATGACAACTAAACAATTTTCTAGGAAAAAAAGAACGTCTGTAATTGATGAGGAGGATGAGTTAGATACACTTCTGCATTTTGAAGGTAAAATAATATATATTTCTTTGGATTTATTGTAGTTGAATGAGAAGGAATAATTTTTGCAGAAAACTCTGAAGACTCGTTAGTAACCAGCTCCAATATATTACAAAAACATCCTATGAAAATTTTTAGAACTCTGAGAAGACACAATTATAAACCATATAAGATACTTACCGTGCAGGCTCTTACTGAATTGCACAAACGGAAACGCTTAATATTTTGTCAGGAAATGCTTCGTCGCTTGGATGAAACTCCAGATATCCTCAAGAAAATCTGTTGGACAGATGAATCCAGTTTTTCTACAGCTGGCGTGTTTAATAGAAAAAAATAGACGCTCATGGGAAAATAAAAATCATCGACAGCGGAAAGTGCAACAAATAAAAAAATCTGGACGGAAATCGATTAACGTTTGGTGTGGAATATTCCAGAATAAAGTGGTTGGGCCAATATTTTTCAATTATAAGTTAACAGGAAGAACTTACCTAAACTGCATAATACCCAACATAAGTGAAATACTACGAGATGAATTTACAGCTGACCAATTAAATACCATGATCTGGCACCAAGATGGGGCCCCACCCCATAATGTATTAGAGGTGAGAGAACATCTCAACAATCAGTTTCCAGAGTGGATCGGAAGTGATGGGACAATTCTATGGCCTCCTAATAGCCCCGATCTAACTCCCTTAGATTCTTTTTCATGGGGGATGCTGAAGGATAAAGTTAACTTTGGCGAAAATGACAATCTTGAGACAATTGAGGAAAAGATTCGAGGCGAAATTAATAACTTAAATAATCATACTGATATTATTTCTAAATGTTTAGAGAATTTACGCCGAAGATACCAATTATGCATTGACAATATGGGGGGTCATTTTGAACAATATTTATAGTTTCATTTGGGCTTACTTAGTTTAAGA
>CAJUYI010005743.1:237-13250 GCA_910591695.1 Galerucella pusilla
TGTCTCTCATTCAAATTTTGCACAAAGGTTGATAATATAATAGGCTTTCGTATTCCATATTCAAAATTCGCCGACAAACGATACAAGGGTCAAAAAAATTGAAAAATAAGAATTTTCCAAAAAAAATCACAATATTCTTTTTATTACTGTTAGTGATGAGCGAGACTGTTCTTGGTATTGTGGTCTTGCAGAAAATGCAAGACCAAGACCAAGACTAGCTCCAGGCTGCAAGACCAAGACCAAGACCGAGCAGTGCAAGACTTATGCAAGACCAAGACTTAGAATTGCAAGACTTGCAAGACCAAGACTAAGCCTGCAAGAGTCTTGCGGTCTTGCGTTTTTTAAACATTTTAACCGAAAAATAAAGATGAGCAGATCATTTTAAACCCTCCCCCTCCCCAACATATACTGACCACAACTGCTTGTTTTAACGAAGTATTTTTTTCATATTCAGGGTGTTCCCGCTCAACTGGTCAAAATGTATAGGGTATATTAATAAAACCTACATATACATATAGGTAGGTACTTTTGGTGGAATATTTTTATATTTTATTCTGTTTTTCTTATTCTTTTGCTGTATGCAGTTTTTTTCAACTGTCATGAAAACTTAGTATTTAGTTGTTGTTAAATATATCCATCTAAAATATTGACCTATGCTCTATTAATGTATCCTACCATATCCTATAACTTAAAAAAAACTTTTAATCACCAACACTAACAATAATTTTGGTTTATTTGGCTAATAGGCCTGCAAAGGAAGAATAATTTTTTATAGAGAGACTTAAAATTCAGTGACTTTAATATACTTACATACATTTTTTCAAACTTATAAATAAGATTATAAATTGTTATATTTTTACGTCTTTACATCATTGATACATTATAAAACTATATTCTACAAAAATTGTCAAAATGAATAAAAAAAATTTTATACTTGATTTATCGCTACAATTAAATACAGGGTGTCCCAAATAAGAGTGACTGATTTTGAACATAAATGCCCAGCTCATTAATTGCTCCAAAGAGATGGGGTTTTCACTAGTTTCACTAGTTTATCAAAGAGATTTTTTTAGGCTTGGCTGGCATTTCATCTTATCAACACAGGGTGTTTTACTAAAGTTGGTAAAATTCAAAGGGGAAAATATGTATTTTTTTAAATGGAATACCCTATAATTTTTGATCTTATTCGAAAAAGCAATCATTCTTCTTTCCAAAAATGTATAGTTTTCTATCTTTTGTTTCATTAACAACAAAGATATTCGAGGTTTCAAGTAGTAGTACATTTTTAATTAGTAGTTTCATATGAACGTATTTTGATGCCTAAAATCAACTCATGCTGTGACCGTTTGACGCGTAACAACAAAATCAGCAATTTTGACAATAGTAATTTTGTTGAGTCATATACGTCGGTTCCGGAATGATCTATACAGTGAGTGAAAAAGCTCAAACTGTAATAATTTATGCAGATACGAAATCAATAATTCAAACTAGGAGGATATCCAGAAGGAAATTTATGAAAAATCCGCCGTCGGTGAATATGATTAAAAAATTGTATGTACAATGTATCGAAACTGGTTGAATTAGAAAAATTGCTCGAATTTTAGAGCTTAGCAAGAGTGACGTTCAAAGATGTCTAAAAATTTTAGGATTAACTCCATACAAAATTCAGACATCAAAAATTGTACAAGTCAGATTATGAAAAACGAGTAATGTGAGACTTTACTTGACTTATTAAGAAACGAACCCTTTTCATTATGAATTATGTTTGATGAAGCAATGTTTCACATTAATGGCATGTGTAACAAACATAATTGTAGAATATGGGGTTCTCAAAAACCAATTTCTTTTAATGAATTTGTTGTTATGCGTCAAACGGTCACAGCATGAGTTTTATGCATCAAAATACGTTCATATGAAACTACTAATTAAACATGTACTACTGCTTGAAACCTCGAATATCTTTGTTGTTAATGAAACAAAAGATAGAAAACTATACATTTTTGGAAAGAAGAATGATTGCTCTTTCGAATAAGATCAAAAATTATAGGTTATTCCATTTAAAAAAATACATATTTTCCCCTTTGAATTTGACCAACTTTAGTAAAACACCCTGTGTTGATGAGATGAAATGCCAGCCAAGCCTAAAAAAATCTCTTTGATAAACTAGTGAAGCTAGTGAAAACCCCATCTCTTTGGAGCAATTAATAAGCTGGGCATTTATGTTTAAAATCAGTCACACTTATTTGGGACACCCTGTATAAGAAAACAAAATTTTTATAATGAGAAAGACTGTCCCTTTCTTCACTTTTAATGATTTGAGAAACTAACTATTTTTTCTTATTCATTTTTTTGTAAAAATGGACTCCAGAAAAAATCTTCAAAAAAAGTGCAAGACTTGCAAGAGTCTTGGTGCAAGACCAAGACCAAGACCAAGACCTTGTATGCAAGAACAAGACCAAGACCAAGACTAACCGGGTCTTGGTCTTGGTCTTGCATTTGCTCATCACTATTTTTACCATTACACTTTTATTTCAATATTTAAAATATATGGAGCAGAGTTGATAACACTTGTATCACAAAATACACAAGCGAACAAGAAGCGAAGTTGCCTATCTTTTTATGCTTATGCTTATGCTTGTTGCTTGTAGGCAACAGACCTCCGCCTACGTCGTCGGTCTGTTTCCAAGCAACAAGCTTTCGAAATCTGTAATAAAATTTTTTCGAACGATCAATGTCCTTGAGTTATTACTACTGATAACAAATTCTATCAAGTTTCACTCCTTACCACGTAGAATCTCTCCATAATTATCAAATAACTTAAATTATGTTATATTTTCGTTGCAGAATTGGTTAGGTAGGTAATTACTGGTTTTACTGGAAAACTGTAAAAATTTATGACTATTTAAATTCGTAGACAATAATTTTTTAAATCGCTATAATTATCGTACTATTTATCCCCCATCATACATTATTACAAACTATTTTTGTTATAATTTTTTTTCTTATGCTAAATTGATACCTATATTGACATTGGGAAAACAAAAATTGCGCTTTTTATTTGAGGATATCCACTTCCTATCTATATCTAATAAATAATTTATATTACTATGTATTAATGTGTATATCCCAAACTGTTAGTTTTATCGAATATTTCCGTTCAAGTAACGTCTAGCGCCATCTTCGTCTGGTGTTCTTAAACTAAATATCAAAAATAATGGAAACTGTGCGAGTGAGAGCTTCTTTCATGGTGTTATCTTAATTGCCTATCTAGTAGAGCTGTAAATTCGCAGGAAAGCGGAGCTTAGTGCTTAAAGATGGCGCCAAAAGTGATTCACAAATGTACTCTCTAAGATATTTCGTTTTAACTTAACACCAACATGACTCATGATGTAAGAGAAAAACCCACAGTAGGTACCATAAAATACTTCAACCTAGTGTAACTCCTATGTTGTCGGCAGTGACTACTGTTTTAACTGCCATCTGAAGTTTGGCCGCAGAAACTATAAAATTCAGCGGGAATTTTAAATATCAAGTTGATGGAGAATTTTATCTTTTTAAAAAATAAATCGAATGTTTACCTAAAGAGCACAAAATTCAGCTGCTTATAAAAATATATAAATTATAACTGATAATATTTCGCCAAATCTTGCATCAGAGCTGAACATTAGAGAACATTGGGCAAACTCTTGTTGATGCAAGATTTGGTGATATACTATCAGTTATAATTTATGTTTTCAAGAAAGCTGCATTTTGTGTTCTTTTGTTAAAAAGTCAATTTATTCCTAAAAAACTTGTGCAGCAGAGTAAGAGTTAAAGCAACATAATGCAACATTTTTGCAGAAGGTAAAGTTTGCAATATATAATTTGTGTGTCTAGGAAAAAGTATATGGTGAACGACGAATACTTTAAATAAGAAGACTTTGAGCTTAAATATTTATTTGGTGATAATAACAAAATTCTTAACAAACTTACCTATACATAACACACAACATACTATATACCTAACTAGATTATTTCCCAATATTCCGCTATTTTCATTCCTAAAATATAAGTATTTTGTGTTATTTTTTTATCCATGTGGTCTAGCATCTACTTCTAAGCAATTCAACAAGGAGGGTTACGTATGAAGTACCTATACTCATTTCTATAGTGTTTTTTCCTTTGGAAGCGTTTTTTTAAAACAAAATTTGATATACAGTTGGCAGAAGCAAACGTGAGCCCTGGTGGCCGTATTTATGTCGCTGTGGTTGTATTTTTGTAATAACAATTCGATATTTTGAATCGATAGACAAATATCAATACCATAAATGTCAACTGTTAAGAGATATGTAAACAAAGTCAAACTTGCTAAAAATGTAACTCTAAATATTAATAAAAAAATTTATATTGGACCATAACTAAAACTACCGTTTGCCCTAAATGTCTATATTTTAAAATTAAATGACTGTATTAATGTCATGAAAAAGAAGGGTCAAGTTTCTATGGAAAGCAACAAAATATGAACTGGTTATAGTCCAGTGTTGCCGATGCAAAATTGAAAATTACCCGAACTTACTATTTAAATTACCATAATTTGTCAAAATTACCAAAAGGACACATTCTTTATCTAAATAAAGTCTTCGACCCCAGTCAATATGGAAAATCCCCAAAAACAATAGCCATTTTATATATCCCTTCTACAAAATATTCGAAAAAATATTGGATCCAAATTAGTGAAATTGTCTAAAAATCGGATAATCATCTTAGCATTGACAACACTGATACAGAATGAATAAAATGATGTATGTTGATGAAATCACTCGGTCATATTATTTCGATTATATTCAACAATTACTAATGGACAATCGTTAACATTGGCTCTTGATTGGCTGCTTGCGATGACCTTATTTTAGCTCGCATATTTTCCGGGGTTCATGTTTATTTCTGACAACTGTAGCTGCTTTCATTATTGGATCAACAAATGTTGAGTCCTTGTTAGTATTCATAAATTTTGGAAATTCCATATCATCTCCTCTTGAAATAGTATTAGGTTACTTTTTTACACCATGAAAGGAGAATCCTAATTATTAATTAACCTATGAACTTTGTAATGTATGTATCCTACTATGGATACTTGGTGCGCTAGAAGTGTGGAAGGGCCTCTGACTAGGTGGTGTTGCTGGTCACTTGGTGTGTCATCTCACAGGAATTAAAAACAACTAATGGAATCACTGGGTCATGTTCTCTTTATTACCTTACTTTACTATTATACATTAACCCGCTTATTACTAGTACTAATTAGAATATTAATTAAAATGATTACGATGAATAGAATACACTTTGAATGTCTTTAGGACATCTTAGAATAATTAAGTAATGAATTAGAATTGATTAGAATGATTTAGAATACTTTAGAATAATTTAGTATGAATACTAAAAACACTTTCGTTAACATATTAGAAATTAGCTTCAAGGGAATTTATGTCTTTATTCATAATAATATCATAATAATAATTTAAATAATTGATAAATAATATTTCAGCCAAAAGGCATCACAACTTGCACCTGATATTAAATTTAGGTAATTACCTGGAATGCTTTTTTTTTCAGCCTCTTTTTCCTGGTACTTTACAGTCATCACTAAAGTGTCTAACACAAACACAGGAATTTTATTTTTTGTATCTCGAATAACAAATTATATGGACACGGAATAAGTTTCTGTATTATTGAAACCTTGAAAAACTGGAATTAAAAATTTCTCTTCTAGATTCTAGATCCATTGAGGTGTAATTTTTGCGAAATGCAATAATTATTCACTACCGACGCTCATGCTGGTTATTTGAGCCATATTTTCCATAATCTTCATTACGCCCGATCAAAAAATAATCTACCAACATTGCGGCAAGGGATCGTGGATGCATACAGTTATACCAATCGAATTATGGCGAAATAGCACAATTAGGTAACGTTGAACCCTTGCATGAAATATTGTATTTCTCTCATCGAGTTTCCGAAATCATTTGAGGGTAAATTCAACTATCTTTCTGGATTATGAATTCATAAATTTGATATATTTATAATACATTTTGCGATACATAGAAACAAATGAAGACGATATATCTTTTTGTTGGGAAAAACTGTTAACATTAATAATTGTGCCCCTCTGTCTACATATTACAAAAATGGTTTTTATATGGCTTCTAATTAACTATAAAATAATATCTGACATCATGAATGTCGAACTGAGCCTTTTGTATGATTGGTTATGTGCAAACAAATTGAAACTTAATGTAGATAAAACTAAATACATGTTATTTGGCACTGAAACTAACTGTGCAAAATACTTAGCTAATAATTTTGAAATTAGTATAAACAGAATTTCGATAGAGTGTGTTAATGAAATTAAATATCTGGGCGTTATTTTGGATGCTCAATCGACTTTTGCCAATCACGCAGAATACTTGTGTAAAAAATTAGGGAAAAAAATTGGGTTTTTTAAACGTATTTCTTTAAATTTATCACAGTGGTCAAAAATGCTGATTTACAATACAATTATATACCCCCACTTTACCTATTGTATATCTCTTCTGCTTGCATGTCCCAAGGAGCAAATAGGTAGATTAGATTACAAATACTGCAAAATAAATGTATGCGAATAGTTTTAGGCTGCAGCAGGTACACTGCTATAAATGTGATGATTGAACAGCTGAAGTGGTTATCAGTTGAGCAAGGTATTAGGAGGGCGAATATGTTATTTGTTTACAAGATTGTTCACAAGAAAGTTCCAGAATATTTATGGAAAATGGTTGCCACCAGATTTGAAATTCACTCGCGAATGTTACGGTCAAAAACCGATTTAAATGTTCAGTTTGTAAATAAAACCTTTTTGCAGGGCTCACTATTTTCTAAAGGAGTTCGCCTTTATAATACCTTGCCCGACGAAGCTAAGAACGTAAATACGGTTACTTTATTTGATAGACGAATATGCGATTATTTGAGAGACGAAAAATGACTTGGAATTGCTTTTTGTTGTTATGTATTTCGTGCTGTGGGAAGCGTTCACGATTTTTCTTTTTCCGTTTTGTTCTCAAGAACCTTACTTAGTAATGTATATATTGTAATATTGATGTATGTAATTAGCTTTTTTTGCTAAATAAAGATTCACTTACTTACTTAATTCATACTAGAGAGCGATATGAATAATTCGCACGAGCTGTGAACTATAATCAGCTAACTATCTGGAGTAAAGCTAACATTATTATCTCAATTCAAAATTTTCTCGAAAAACTTTGATAATAAAGTCGTCGACGACTTCATGTAGATACTTACTGATATAGTTCAATTTTTTTGTGGTATGTTTTAAAACATACTTTTGTCAATAAATATGCTTGCGAGAAAATTTTTTGTATCAAACTAACGCTTCACACTAGCCCACGTAATAACCTCATCGATGTATTCAATAAAACATGATACCTGGTTATAAAACAATTTTATTCAAGTATAACTATTAGGTTCAACAACTAATTTCCCATCCTCAGCACCAACACAAGGGAATTTAACGAGAGTAAGGAAAATCGCATATAATTTAGTACAAACTTGTCTTCGTTGCAGATCAACGTGATTTACTGCCAAGCATAAACCTACTATTGGAGGAGAACAAATTGCGGCAATGCTGGGATCTATAAAATGATTTATGGTTAGTACTTCACACTCATAAATTTGATAAGACTAATGCTTTTTTATAATTTAGAATAGGTAAATAATATTCAAACTTCAGTTCGTCTGTTTTCCTCAACAACCACTGCTATTATCTACATAGAAAGTGTGACAAGTCATTGCCATTAATTCAAAGTAAGTCTTCCATTTCCAATAAAATTATGAGCCAAAAAGCATCTGGAGAATTAGAATTAATAGAGATGCAAGAAGATCCAACTCTACAATTAAAATATAAGTCGACATCGATTACTGAATTCTGGAAATTTGTACTAGAATCGAAGTATTCTGAATTGAAAAAGCTGCTTGTAGAATAGCGACATCTTCATCTCCAACTGAAAACCAAAATTCGAATTGTCACAACTCTTGCACTTCTGTTACTGGAAGACATGTAAAGATTGTGATTTTGGTGTCTTCTTCAGTCCGTGATTAAGCTCTTAGAGCAGAACATATACCTTGTACTGATGAGGCGCCCAGGAAGTAGTTGCGGCTTCTTAGTTGAACGGTCAATAAGGCGTTAGAATAATTATTATCCTGCAAGATCTATTGGTAACACTTTATTAAATACGACAATATTACAGGAAACTTTAATAATACTTCAAGCAAATATCTCTTTAACCATCAGAAAAGTTAAGGACTGGGTTGAACTAGACGTTACATATACAGGGTGTCCCACGACGTTTTGACAGTCCAATTTCTCGAAAACTGTTCATATGACATGTATGAAATTTGGCAGATATAAACAGTCGAAACTGATGCTTATATTTAATATAAAATGACTTCCGTTTTTCCGGTCATTTCGGGTCACGTGACCCCAACATAATTTTTTTAAATGGGACAACCGGTATAATATTCCAATTTTGGATATATCATTCAAAATCAAATTCAACGATACCACACTTGTCATCATTGTATTGTGCTGTAATGATAATAGCAGCTATTTATTTTTATTAAATTTATTAAAGCAATATTTTGCACTCAAAAATTTAGGTGGCTGTGAAACAATAGTATCAACAACATATAGGTTGTCATTCATTATCGTTAGGTGAATTTTATTCAAGAACTGTCATTATTAGTCATATTCTTGTGAAGACACTGTAATAATAAGTAAATAATGCCTTCAATTTTTACTTACGATGAATATGTTGACATGCTACTTATGGAGAATGTGGAAAAAACAAAACTCATGCTCAAGGTTTGTACAGACATTGTTTTCCTCATAGAATAACTCCAAGCAAAAATACTTTTGCCTATGTCGAACGGAAGCTAAGAACTGGTTCTGTTCCAAGCGGTAAAAATCAAGTTCCTCGTCAAAACAGACAGATGACAATGTGATAAATATTTGGCTTATCTTCAGGTAAACCCACACACCTCAATACGATATCTTGAACAAGAATTACAAATAAGTAGAAGCTCAATACATAGAGAATTAAAAAATCACAAATACCATCCTTATGAAATACATTTAACACAAGGTTTAGTTCCTGCAGATCCGGAAAGGAGAATAAATTTTATTGCTGAAATGTTAGGACACATTAATGATGTCCCTTCTTTTTTAGGAAAAATATTATGGAGTGATGAAAGTAGATTTCATAACAATGGTATTGTTAATCGCCATAATTGTCATTATTGGTCGCAGGAAAATCCAAAGTGGATGCGCGAAACCAATTTTCAAACAATATGGGGAATCAATGTTTGGTGCGGTTTATTCAACGGTCGGTTGATTGGAATTATGAAGGGATTATGAAGGAACATTAACGGGGCAAAGATACTTATATTTTCTTCAAAATACTCAACCAGAATTACTTGAAGATATTCCCTTACATGAAAGGCAAACAATGTGGTGGCAGCAAGATGGAGCATCTCCTCACTTTTTTGGATTTGGGCTAGTTAGAGAATATCTTAACAACACATTTCCTGAAAAATGGATTGGTCGAAATGGTGCGATTCAGTGGCCACCCCGTTCTCCGGATATTACACCCTTAGATTTATTTCTCTGGGGTTACTTAAAAGGTCTAGTTTATGTAACACCCCCGATTGATTTAGATGATTTAAAGGATAAAATAAGACAGGCATGTCGGACCGTAACACCCGAGGTAACACCCGCAATGATTACAGCATCACTTACAAGAAATCTTTTAACAAAATTTGAACATTGTGTCAATGTACATGGTCATCAATTTGAACAATTTCTTCAATTACTTGTACTTTTTAATTCTCTATGTTACGTTTTTTAATAAAATAATTTATACAGATGTTCATTTAATTGCCCCTATCATTACTGTACAAAACAATTATGACAAGTGTGGTATCGTTGAATTTGTTTTTGAATAATAAATCCAAAATTGGAATATTATACCGGTTGTCCCATTTGAAAAAATTATGTTGGGGTCACGTGACCCGAAATGACAGGAAAAACGGAAGTCATTTTATAATAAATATAAGCATCTGTTTCGACTGTTTATATCTGCCAAATTTGATACATGTCATATGAACAGTTTTCGAGAAATTGGACTGTCAAAACGTCGTGGGACACCCTGTATACCAGGGATGTCCTAAAATAAGGTTGTCGCACCAGAAATAATCTGACATTCATCATGCAATGATATTGGACCATCGAAGAAGGAAACTGCGTGAGTTGGCCAATACTATGGGCATATCAAATAAGCGGGCACATCACACTCAATTCAGATATTTAGACATGGAAGAGGGATTGCTCACAGTCAACGATGAATACAACCGTGTGACCACTTCAAATGGGTGTTTGGTGATGTTCCGAACGAGTTTTTGTACAGATTAGTTTCCGCAAGCAGAACATGAATCCATAATCCATAACAGCACACCAGAACAATCGAGCGCGTTTATCCGGCTGAACATTAAACTGGATCGTGGAGAATACTTTGAAAAACAACAGTGGTTAATAGTTTTGTACTCGTTTTTTTCTAGCTCTATATGGAAAATAAAAAAGACAACCCTCGTATTGAGCTATTTATCCTACTAGGCTTAGCTCATAATTATTAATATTAATCTTTGGCTTTCCACTTTTGGAATGTCTTTTGAAGTAAACTTTATTAATGAAAACCTGACGGTTTATAGAGTATAAAGCAGTTGCAATAAGGATACTAATAACTATGTTATACCTAACTGTCTCGTAAGGATGCTGGTGCCATCCATTGAAATTGATGCTCGGAATGTAACTTCATTTGGAATAAGCGTAAATTTTGCACACACTGTAAATAAGGATACATTAATATTAATTTAATTTATCAAGAATATTTTTTTATGTGGAAATCAACTGAACAACTGTAATGTTACGAAATAAATAGTTATCATTTAGCGAACAGTTTTTGTAGTAGTGAAAATAGACATGGAGGGAGTGCTGTTAAATCAAAATAAATCTAGTTCTAGCTATGAAAAATAGGGTGGATAAGATCTGTCATCCATCAATGGTACAAAATAATTATAATAAATTATACAATATTTTCTTAGAGAATTCATATCCGGTAAAACTATTAAAAAGCTTGATATTTAATACTAGAAGACAGGAGCCACGAACATCCATAGTAGATATTCAACAACAAAATGAAAATATACTAGTAGAAAGAATTAAATATGTCACAATTCCATTCATTAAAGATATTTCACCAAAAATCATTAATGTTTTTAAAAATGAGAGTAACATAAAAATAACATACAAATATAATAATACAATTGGTAAAAAAATTTTTTCAAAATTAAAAGCTAAAGATGACATTTTTAATAAATCAGGAGTAGTATATAAGATACCGTGTAAAGACTGTGATAAAGTATACTATGGTCAGACAGTCGTGTTACTCAACATAAAAGTGATATTAGGTTAGGTAAACAAAGTTGTGCCTTAGCAGAACATAACATTTTATTAAATCATAAAGCCAACTTTGAAGACATGTCAATTGTTTACAGTGAATCACATAACTTCAAAAGAAATTGTTTAGAGATGTTTCAAACATTATCAGATATCAATTCTTTAAATGAAAAGAGAGACACACATCATTTAATACATACTTATTCCTTTTTACTTACAATGGATGAAAATAAAAGTAATAGTAATAATTCTAACAATGAATTATCAGATTCAATATAATAAAATAGTCTTGTTTATTTTGTAATCAGTAAATATATCACTAATAGTTTCCGGTTGTGTAAAACCTTCTTTTTGTCAGGACCAATTTTTTCCTTGCTGGTATCGCATATTGCATTATCTTCATTGGTGGCAAAGTAATGGATTTGGTGATGTGTGATAGATAGTGTGGAATAATAATGGTAACAAGAGTGATATACGGGTTCTATTTTTATAAGAGTGACAAACTTATGAATTTAGATGCTGGATGTCACATTAGCCATGGTTTATGTTGATAGGATTGTTACGAATATAAGAAGATTTTTTGGTTTTGTTAATGTTCTGAAAAAGTTTTTTAAAATATAATTTATCAAATAATAAATTATTGACCCTAGTAACAATTTTGATTAACAATACTTACAATAGTTACTGCTAATTTAAACTTTGTTTTTGACATGGCCATTTTCTTTTACATTGGATATCACATATCTTTGGAACCTTATTGGTGGCAAAGTATTGATCTCGAGATGTGTGATAGACAGTGTCTAAGAATAATGGTAAATGAGTGGTGTTTGGTTTTTATGTTCATAAGAATGACAAACTTATGGATGTAAATATTAGGCATTACGTGAGCCATAGCTAGGTCATTGATGAAGTTAAATAAGTTATACATTTATAATATCTTCACAATAATAATTTCATCGACCCTCGTAAATAATTTTCATAGTTCAATACAACTAATAAACCAGATTGTTAGCAAAATATTAATGGTGCGCAGGTCAATAAAGAAAAGAAATATTATTTTATACATATAAGAAACTCAAGAATTTTAATTACAAATTTTGTCTTCATGTTCGACTTCAATCAGATTTAGATTTATTTTCAAAATGTAACTTTTAACTACCACGTTTAGTGGAGGATGTATTCGTGTTTTATATAATGATGTTTTACTTAATTTATACAAACTCACTTTGCACGTAAGTTTAAATTAATTATAATTTTTACCACTTGATATTTGAACTGTTCATATTTCAGCCTTGATAAAGGATTCAAATAAATCCGAAAGCTTGGAAGTAGTAAAAAAGAGTTTAATTTCTTAACCAGCCCAGATTGTGACGGAATCCCCAATAATTCAGTAGATTGTTTTCTAACTAGCCGTCAAGACTACCCTTTACTTCTTTATATATATATATATATATATATATATATATATATATATTTT